>PITA01006343.1:36334-101092 GCA_004023965.1 Spilogale gracilis
AGGGAGGGGAGGAGAGAAGAGGAGGGGAAGGGAAAGGAGGGGAGGAGAGGACAGGAGAGGAGAAAATAAAGGAAAAGAAAGGAAAAAGTCTTATGAAAGGCTAAAACAGAAATTTTCACTTACCATTGGGACTTGAGTTCATGCCCTGGGATGAACAAGATGTTTCTGGGAAGCAAAGTTCAGGAAGACGTGTATATGGAATAGGGTGTATCCTGAACATGTGGCTGGGTGTCCCACCTGGTTCAGTCAAACAGGGTCTTTTTCCTGTGACAAGGTTTCCAATCACAGTTGGTATAGTCTGCAATGCAGTTCTTTTTACCCAAAATTGGCAAATGCTTTTCCTAAAAGTTTCCACAATAGAACAAATATGAAAAATTTAATAATAGATACAGTTTTATCCTGACAGACAATACCATTAATTTTAACACTTGATCACTCAGAACTCTAGAAATACTGATAGAAAATATGATGAATACCAAAGCCTTTTAAGGGGAAAACTATGATAAAAATAACAATGTTCTGGGGCACCTGGATGGCTCAGAGCCTTAAGCCTCTGGCTCAGGTCATGATCTCAGGGTCCTAGAACTGAGTCCCACATCAGGCTCTCTGCTCGGGCGACGGGGACCCTGCTTCCTACCCTTTCTCTGCCTGCCTCTCTGCCTATCAGATCTCTCTGTCAAATAAATAAATAAAATCTTAAAAAAAAAGTATCAATGTTCTGTCTTTGTTGTATTTGGACTATTATTATAGTGGTCAATTAATAGTATGTACTAAGAAATATGAAATAAAAAATAACTTGACTATTAGTAACATGAATAGACCAATGCAAAGGTGATGGCCTGTTTATTTTGGTTTACCCATCTGTTAAGAGTCCTTAGTAGAATTCGTTATAAGGGTGGTACAGACTACAAAAAATAGGCTAGACTCATGTAACTATTAGGTCAACAAAATCAAATCTCACAAGATACTGGAAGTTTAGAAACAATTTCCTAAGAAAATGGCTCATTCTTGTAAGGGAAAATAACCACTTCCAATTTATTGAATGCTTACTTTGGAATTTTGCTAAGAATAATTTCATTTAACGTTCCAATGACTTTACCAAAAAATGTTCTATCAATTCTATTTTAATAATAGAGAAATTGAGGTTTAGAGACATTGACTGAATTTTCTAATTATATTTTTAAAGTGGCAGAGCTAACATCCAAACCAATAATTTGGTGATCCCAAACCATGTGGCTCATTTGCTCAAATTTTTAAAGACAATGAGTGAGCTTGCATGTGAGGAATAACTAAACCTTAAGGACATGGGGGTACTCACTCAGTAGTGCAATGTTGGTCAGAGGAGGTGGAAGAGGGTGTAAACTTAGTCTTGAGTAAGGAAATTTGAGTAAGGAAAGGGTTAAAGAGACAAAATGAGGAATAGTTTATTTGCAGCCTTTCTAAAATTTGGCTTTCTTGCATTTTGAAATCAATAATCAGGACAACAAAAGCAATCTTCTTTTTTCTTCTCCCAGCTTTGCGCACATTTGAAAAGACAATGAAAGTCAATGTCCCTAATCCTCGAGATTGTTTGAAGATGTTTTCTAATGGCAGAAAGAATGGATTCAAGTTGCTAATTCAGAAAAGTACACATTCTGTCCTAAGTTAAATAATATATAATATGCTTGGATATAGTGATTTTTATATTTTTTAAAAAAATTTATTTATTTAAGAGAAGAGAGAGAGGGAGCGAGAGGGAGAGCAGGGCCTTGCGGGGAGGGGCATAGGCAAGGGAGAAGTAGACTCCCTGCTGAGCAGTGGTAATGACCTGGTACTTAACTGACTGAGCCACCTAAATGCCCTAATATACTACTTTTTAAATGGATATATTACAATTCACTGAAAGAATGTTATCTGTTCTGATAGACAACTATCTGAATATAAATTAATATTAGACACTGAAATTCTAATTACTTATTTTTAGTTACTTATTTTTAGTTGCATCATTTACCAATTGAAATTCTTTCAACTACCTCAAAATCAAATAAATAAAATTGAGCCAATTTCCTAATCTATGTATTTTAAATTTATATTTTCTAAAAATGAACTTGAATTTTCAAAAGAGTGAATTTATTAATTCACTGCAACACTTGATATGTAAAAACTTGTGACAAATGAAAAACAATCACTATGGTAATTATTGGTTTTCAGTATTTCTTTTAAAGGTGGGAGGTAGAAAAACTTGAACTTCATAATGCAACATCTCATTTCACAGGAGAAGCAGAAAAACAGAGCAGCAAATGACTTGCCTGAGGTCACAGACCAGGGTAAAGATTGATACTATGATCTCTAATTCAATATGGGACAGTTTACAAAAATGCCCATACATTTTCTTTCCTTTCCATCGAGAGGACTACTTTCTCATCCTTTGTGTCTTTGCTGGTCTTCTGAGTTGCTTTGGCCAATGTTATATCATCAAGTTGAATGCAAGTAAATGCTTAGAGAGTGTTTCTGTATTGGGGCTTGCTCCTTTATTGCTCTTGGAACACCAAGAAGGCTGGGATAGCTTGTATAAAAATAAGGCGCATGCCTCCCAGTCGTTCTTATCTCCTTGGCCAAACAGGTGCCAAACATCTCACTTATTTGTGAACGTATTTTAAATCATCCAACCTCTAGCCAGTTTTCCATCTATTCCCAGCTAATTACACACAAGTCACCTGGAAAATAATAAATACCCAGCAGACCAACAGAAGCTTGAGTTAAATAATTGTTGCTTTTTTGCTTTAGGTCACTACATGTAGAGGTGACATGTTACACAGATAAAGCTAACTGACACAAATATATATTTAAAAATCAAGGTCTCTGGGGCACCTGGGTGGCTCAGTCAGTTAAGCATCTGCCTTCAGCTCAGGTCCTGATCCCAGAGTCTTGGGAACAAGGCCTGACTCTGGTCCCTGCTCAGCAGAGAACCTGCTTCTCCCTCTCCTCCCTGCTCAGGCTCTCTTGCTCCCTTGCTCTCTCTCTCAAACATACAAACAAACAAATAAATAAAATCTTAAAAAAAATTAAGATCCCACAACACATCTTTGCAGATAACCCAGAATAGCAGATCTTCCATGAACATTGTGTTGATAAAATTAAATACAAATAATCTGCTGCTTAAAATTTACTGGAGCTCCTCTAAATCTTTTGGAAAGAGCCCTCATAGAACACCACTAAGGCAAATAATTCCCACAAAATGTGACAAAATACTTTTCTTAATTAAACATATATATATTTTAATAATAAAAATGCAAAAATAAGATGACTCAGAAGGAAAGGAAAATTGACTAAGAAGCCAGCTTGGTAACTAGAAGCTGGTACATTTATATCTAATAGAAGAGGAAAAAATAATAAGATAACACACAATAGTTAACAACAGCAACAACAAAAATGAAAATAATCAAATTCAGAGGGAATTCAGAGATGTTTGAAGAGTTTACATACTGAAATTAAAAAATGTATTAATCAATCATATATCTTTTCAGCAGCAAAAAAACAGCCTTGCTTGGCCTCATTAATGCTGCCTTAGGTAAATATTTAAACTAGCATTGAATCTTTGCCATTTATTGGTAAAACTAAAAAGTCAATATAACCAAGCAGTCACAATAAAATAAATTACATGCATGCATAAGACACATCTACAATTAATATTAAGCTGCATGACCAATAGTTGAAAATTTGAGGTATTCTGAGGACATATGTTTTGAGGCAAAAAAAAAAAAAAAAAGTCCCTAAGTGTTCAGATATGAAAGCTTCTAAACAGTGAGAGTTTAAGTGCCTTGGAATGCTAGGATAGTTTGGTTAAATAGTAACTAACAGAACGTGATGCTCAGAGTCTGAGAGACAAGGCATAATTAAATTCTCCACCTTTACCACTTTGGGAATTAAGAATGATGAAAGTAATGTTAAAACACATTATTTTCAGTAATGCATATTTAAATTTAAAATATCAATTTTAAAATTTAAGTAAGTTCACATGAACATTAGAATGAGCATTGGAGAGTGATTATAAGTATAGTTTCCATTATATAAAGTATCAGAATATACCACAGCTAGAAAATAGGATATGCTTTCTATGTGCTTAATAAGCAAGAAGGACAAACATGACAAATTTCAAACTCAACAGTTTAAAGATACTAATGATCCTAGTACAGGTAGGGTTGATGCTCCAAGAAATAAAATGCTTCCCGAGTTTGAAGCAATGCAACTAAACAAGCTTGGAAAATAGAAAATTCTACATAGTGAAGACAATCAGAGGGGAAGATTGGGCCCAGGTGTGGGGAAGGGGGAGGGGGAGAAGGCGGAATATTTGCAAGGTGCAATTTCTGATCCATTTTCTATGAATTTGGCACCTGGTTAAGTGCATTAGTGCCCCCTTCATTTTTCATGAATAAATTTTAAATGTTTAAAAAGTTAACCATATTCAGCTTGAAATGTGGTCATTTTAAACTTCATTAGCATCACGGATGATATCCTTATGCATCTCAGGCACTGGCAATAGATTTCCTGTTCTAAGGGAACTTTAGAGAAGTGATACTTTCACTCTTTTATCAGTTCACACTATCAAAGAGATTCTCTGACTTTCAGCAGATTCTCTTTATTCCTGCTAGAACACTTCTTGCCTTTTACTATGAAATATTTTTCATTATGATAACCGGCCTTTTGACTACTTAAATAATAGGAACAATATAATGTGGAAGATTTCCTTTTCAAAATTATAATCTCATAGCAGGTTTTAGCAATTCCCTCAGCAAGGAGTTCTGGCAGTGCAAGTATGTGTGGACATATAGGAATTAAGACAAAAGTGTTAGTTCGCTCTTTCTGACTCGCCTTGGTGTCATTGTCCTTGATAGATAGCCACATAATCCAAACCAGTATGATATCTCTAATTCAACACAATACCTCTTACTTAAGTGAATTTCCAATAGGAGTGGGAATGGACATGTGTGAGTGGGCATACCTGCCCATGTATGTATGGTGTGCATATTTAAATTATGTCATGTGTGTGTGTGTGTGTGTATAAATTTTACTTATTTATTTATTTGAGAGAGCCACCCAGGCACCCCTATACCATATGCATATTTTAAATGACTTTACCTATTTGATCATTTGAAACACAGATTACTCATTAAGCTAAAAATATACAAAATGTTGAGGCACCTGGGTGGCTCAGTCAGTTAAATGTCCACCTTCGGCTCAGGTCATGATCTCAGGGTCCTGGGATTGAGCCACAAGCCTTGTGTCAGACTATGCTCAGTAGGGAACTGGCTTTTCCCTCTCTAATTCCCTCTGTCCCCTGCTCATGTTCTCTGTCAAATAAATAAAATCTTTAAATAAATAAATAAATATACACACACACATACACACACAGACAGACACACAAAATTTCAGAAAGAATGAGGAAAAGAGAGAAAGTGAGAGAGAGGAAAAAAAGGGGAGGAAGGAAGAGAGAGGAAGGAAGGAAGGAAGGAAGGAAGGAAGGAAGGAAGGAAGGAAGGAGGGAGGGAAGGAGGGAGGGAGGGAGGGAGGGAGGGAAAGAAGAAAGGAAGGAAGGAAGGAAAGGAGGGAGGGAGGAAAAGGGAGAGGAGAGGAGAGGAGAGGAGAGGAGAGGAGAAGAGAGGAGAGGAGAGGAGACTAATCAAGGAGTTTTATATGAGAAGTATAGGGTAAGTTGAAGAGTAAATTATAATGTTTCCATTGTTTTTGTCCATCGGAAGTGATATCAGTTTTTATAAAGAAAACTGATTTTGTTTTCTCTGTGCTTTGATCCACTGATTAAGATTTGCAACCATTAACTCACTTCCCTGATGGAGTCGACTATCAGATAGCGCTGCTTCCGGAGCCAAGAGTGGAATTTCCAGCTGGGGATGCAGACAGATCAAAGCATATGATGGACTCTCTACAATACAGTCTATCTGGAATACTAATAATAGTCTGTACTACTTGTAAAGAATCAAGTCATTTTTCTCCACTCCTTCAAATAATCAGGGTTTCCTTGTACATGCTATTAATTGATTCAATATGCGGAAGGAATGTCTGAACTTTTCCCACGCCTTACACTTACTCCTTTTTTATTATATACATTAGTCTACCTCCAGAGGTTGTTTTAATTCAAGTCAGGTTTTTTTTGTTTTTTTCCTAAAGATGGAATGAGTCCTTGTTCTGTTTAGCCTTGTATGAGATGCATTTTCACGTGTTTTGGAATTGTGTGTCTACGTGTCATCACCTACTCTGGTCAATGTTGCTGCTGCTTCACTTGCTTACTGTAGAATTTCATTGTCTACTTTGATAAATATTGAGATTTTTACTATAGATCCCTTCTACAGATTGTTTGGTACTAACCGACCCTTCTTAAGATTTTCGAACCCAGTAGTTCAAAGCCCTGACCAATAACTGATAATGGTTCAAAGGCTCCCAGGCTCTGAGAGCCCAAGGGTGTTTTTCTCTGCTTGTTTACGTTTGTTTGTTTTAGGCATGACATAGCTGTTTGCTTTTATTTCATTCCTGATTCACCCTTTGCATGTTTATAGTTTCTTCTCTTTTGGGGCCGTTCTGGAGATTTTGCAGTTAAGAAATAGCTTCTGTCTTATGGCTCTTTTAGGGTTTTGGAATGGGCAAGCTATCCCAACAGTGGTGGTGTATTCCGAGATTTTTATAAGACAAAAAACTTATTGGGGGATAACTCTTTTAATTTCTAGTCGAATCAACATTTATCAAACCTGTGAGCTGTATAAGAGCTGCATGATTGAGAATGAGAGGGCACAGAATAAAAAGGTATTTAAAAACGAATCTCTTCCCTCACATGGCTTACAATCCATTTTTCTAAAAGGATACAAAAGATTATTGAGAACCCCTTGTGTGATCACTGTTTACATAAGGATCAGAGAGGGTAGAATAGTGCCCTTTACACTTTCTATAAGCCATTAAATGAAGGGGAAGATTCTGCCTTGGATGTTACGAGCAATTGAAGTGTAGAGAGCTAATGAATTTATACGCCATGAAAAATGCAGTGAGACAATCTTATTTTCTTATTTAAAAGAAGGCTTTAATCTTCTCACTACAGATTTGCCACTGCTAGTTTTAATGTTCTTAGCTGACTGGAAGAATTTAACTCAGAGTGTTGTCTAGGTGATTGGTATTTCATGTATGACATAAATGTGTATAGCTTTTTTCTTTTGTGATGGGTATGATTAAAAACAAAAACAACAACATAGGAGTGACTCAACAATTTTTCCCTGAAATAACGTCAATTTTGTGAACACTTACTTCACATCAAAGTGCAGTTCTACTGTGATGGAGAGTAAAGTAGGTAGACTATATAATTCAAATTATTTTCTTTCATCTTGCAGCCATTTCTGGGAGGATGCGTTATGCACTGGCTGCTTGTACAGTTCAATGGCCAGACGGAAAACCTAAATGGTCAGAAGGAAAACAGGGACTCAGCTTGCATGCTTCTCTGTTGGGTGTCACAAGAATGGAAAGAAACAAAATGCAATGTTCCTCACTTTGTGACGAGGGTGGGGAAAAGGAAGCTTAGTATGTTCTACACAGTAAAGCTTGCCTAGGGCACAAAGAAGTGCAGAGGAGAAGGATTTCTCAATCCTATGTTTTCTCCAAGTATTCCAAAATTTAATAAAAAAATTATATGTAAATGCTGGTCTAGCACTTTTTACTCATTATAAATCTGGAATATTAAGGAAATGGACATGTATATGTTAAATAAATATCTACCTTTTAATTTATAAAGAATGGCAATGTAGGATTGTTCTGAGGCTGACTGTATGGGAAATATATGAGGGTATTATGGGTATGTCTTCAAAGTTATCTTTCCATCTGCAGCTATTTAAGAACAATACACATATTCATATTTTTCAAACAGTGGTATAGACTTTAAAAACACGGCTGCTTTTTATAAGGAATACCATTTTTTTTTCAGAGTTGGAAAATATCCTCCGCTCAAAGTAGCATACTTTTTAATCATAACTCAATGCATAACACCATTGATAGTTTTTAAATGGGTAATGCAATAAATCTTTGATTATTATACACAAAAGCCTATTATAGTATTAGTGTGAATAATACATAGTGGAAGAGATAGTAAAAATCTAATCAAAGTCAAATCAAAACTAATATTATAATACCCTTCTGAGACTCATCTGTTATATAGGTTAATATTATGTAATAGGTAATAAAATGGAAGCAATTTACATTTTGGAAAAAATCCTTGAAACATCGTGAATTATTAAATCAGACAGAATTTATTCTTATTTTGTCTCATAATAATGTAAAAATATTTAAAGACACTTAAAGCTGTCAGGGGACAAATTTTCTGATGAAAGTAGAGAGCATAAAGAAAAATTCTGCACAAAATGTCATCTTCTATAGCCAGATGTTGTCACGAATGTAGGAATTTTAAAATTATCATATTCTAAGCTACATTAACAGAAAAGATTTTTAAAAACCCAAAATTTTAAAACTAAACACTTCATATTTTTCATATTTTTCATGTGTATTTTCTGAAGTAATTATCTCTTGTGATGTATTTCAGAAAGATGATAACAGATGGGAAAGTTGCCAGTGAAGACAGGTAAGTTTGTAAATGTCTGAAGAACTCTAATATTATTAACAGTCCTACTATTGCACATGTAATGTGTGTTTGTCATGGTTTTGTGTTTTATAGTAAGCCACCTAATTCTCACCTGTAAGATAGAGCCTAATTTTACTCCTCGATTTACAGCTGAGCAATAGCACAAGTCTATTGCCAATAGTAGAGCTGCTGACATTCATTAAAATACAGACCCTCTGGATCCTGGGTTTTTGCTCTTAACTAGTAAGTTAAAGTGAGTAGGATTACTGGCATTATTATTGATCTATGGGAGATCTGGGGGGCTAGCATTTTTTGTTTGCTCCTATATATACTTGGAAGAATGGCTCATCAGATTTGTGAATGACATAAACAATGTTCCCAAATTGAACATGTGAGATGAACTTAAAATTAAATACAATAGGGGCACCCGGATGGTTCAGTCTTTAGGCATCTGACTCTTGACTTCAGGTCATAATCTCAGGACTGTGAAATTGAGCCCCAGGTGGGGTTCTATGTTAGGCATGGGCCCTACTTAAAGTTCTCTCTCTCCTCCATCTGTGTATCTCTATCCTCTCAAAACAACAACAAACAAACAAACAAACTATAATAGATGCAGTTATAAAGTTTTAACTGTGAAACTCATCAGAAATCCTTTTCACACTTTCTCGTGGTACAGAAGACTCAAACTCCTGTCCTCCGAAAAAGATCAACAATTCAACAGCTATCTACATTCAAAATAATTCTGGAGTTCACTTAAGAAACTTCAGCAATCCAGTAGAACAAAAAACCTGAGAATAACCACACAAAAAAGAGAATAAAGACAACTCTGTTTTGTCTATCACCCAAGCCAGCATTGTTCAGAGTCAATAGCCAACTTCCTAGTTAGAGAGTTCCCTTCACCAAGAAAGGATGAATGGCGTGAGCAGCCAGCTTTCCCAGGCTTTCAGGCCATTGCACAAGGTCCAGTTTCAATTTACCCCACTCAGACCAGCAAACGGGGACATATCAAGACCCTTATAAGAACAAGAAAGAAAAGCAGAGGCCATCAACAGCAGTCATGCAACAGGAGCAATCACCGATCACAGTGCCCTGTTCAACAGGCTAACCCAGCAGTTCAGGCCACTGAAGAAGGAACCAAAGTCTATCGCCACCCCCTTCAGCTTTCTCCAGCCTTTGCCTCATAGGTATTCATGTTGACTGACACCAGACACCCGAATCTCTCCCTTCTCTTGTTGCTGCCACTCACCATCTTGTGTGTACTAGGGGCTAGCCCCTCTATTGGTGCACTTAAATGCCACTGCTCTCATCCCTGACACTGGCTTCCACGATGCATGTGTGACCTGAGGAAAATTGTGCATCTGCAGAGGAGCACCTCTGACAGCCAGGCCCCCCGCAGATACTTATGGACAAAAATGAGGCCCTGTCTCCTGTCACTAGCCCACACTACTGCACTCATCTGCAGCTAGCACCTTCAGCTGTGCACCTGGACACAACTCCCATCCCTGGCTTCTACTGTCATGCATCCATGACAAAACCCAGCGGTACACCATGACAGCCGGGATCTCCACGGCTACCCGTTTGCCCAACGTTGGCCCAGCACTTGCTGTCTTTTGGGACTCCCACCACTATATGTGCATCTGCAAGCAGCCACTGCCCCACATAGGTAACAGCAGCTAGTGCACTCAAAGAGGAATGTGCACACAACCAGCAATGGCTACCTCCATTGTCTGCCCTGCTCTGGAGCCACTCGGCCTAGAAGCATCTGAAGACCCCAGAAACCCTTGTAGCATTGTGGATGCCCTGCAGTGCTCATCAAGGACCACATAGCTGTTGCTACTATAGACCCAGTTGCCTGACCTGAAGAGACATCATGTCCCTCAGGACACTAGTGAAGAAAGTCAGATAAAGACAAGTACTGTATGATATCACTTTTATGTGGAATCTAAAAAAATTGAAACCATGGGAATAAAGAGTAGAACAGTGATCACCAGAGGCTGGAATAAAGAAATGTATAGATGTTGGTCAAAGGGTATAAATTTTTAGTTATAAGCTGAATAAGTTCTGGGGATCTAATGTGTAGCATGGTAATTGTGGTTAATATGTTATGTCATATATTTCCCATGACAGTAAATCTTAAATGTTCTCATCATAAATGGACGTGGTAATTATGTGGTGTAATGGCAGCATTAGCTAATGCTATGATAGTAATCATTTCTCAATATTTAAGAGTACCAAATTGGAGCACTAGGTGGTTCAATCTGTTAAGTGTCTGACACTTGATTTCGGCTCAGGTCATAATTTCAGGGTCATGAGATCAAGCCCTGCAGTGGATTCTCTACTCAATAAGGAGTCTGCTTGAGATTCTCTCTCTCCCTTTGCCCCTCCCCCATGCCCATTCTAGAAGTAAATAAATAAAATATTTAAAAAAATAAAATTAACTTGTACATTTTAAGTTTGTGAGGTTATATATCAATTATATCTCAATACAACTAGAGAAAAAATGTAATCCTTTATAAGTTAATTTGGTAATATTTGTCAAAATCTATATTCCTATGCTTTATCTCATTATTGAGAGAAATAATCTTTTTTTAAAAAAATATTTTATTTATTTCTTTGACAGAGAGAAACACATCTGGAGAGGGAACACAAGCAGGGGGAATGAGAGAGGGAGAAGCAGGCTTGCTGCTAAGCAGGGAACCCGATATGGGGCTCCATGCTGGGTCTCCAGAATCATGACCTGAGCGGAAGGCAGTTGCTTAACCAACTGAGCCACCCAGGCACCCAGAGAGAAATAATCTTAAGTGATAAGAAAGATGTTTGATTCAAAAGGTTAAAATTTCCTCATAAGTCAAACCAAATTGATTACTATGTGCTTATATATGACAGCATTTTTAAGGACCGTCCTAGAAAAGAACATTAAAGAATATAACCCTTTCTTCCCTTTCGGAAAGCTTTTCCTACTGATTGGGTCAGTCAGAACTCTGTAGACTTACTACTCTGAATTAGGAATTTACCTAAAAGTTTTCCAACAATGGATCCCATAATTAAGCCAGGCTCTTACCTTTGGGTTGTATAGAAATTGGGTGCCATTCCCTTAGCACTCAGTACTTACCTTATATTATTATTTCCTACTATTAGGTATTTGTTCTCAAATGTCAACATTCTCTATCTAATAAAGTCCTTGAGGGAAAAGGCTAACTTTTGTTTTCCAAGGTATACCTAGAACCAGGTGCCTATGAATCACCAATAAGTATATGAATGAGTGGTGAATAGATGAGTAAATGAGTAAATTAATTAATATATAGATGTCTAGAAAAAAAGCATATATGTTTCCCCCTTCTGATCAGCTACATAGGCATGTGGAAACAAAGTTCTTTTGCTTACATTTCTTTCATCTTAGAATTGTAAGTATAAGACAAAATCTTGTAACTCAAAAAGGAAAAATTGCTTTCAAAATTATTCTTAAGAAGCAAAACTACTAGTTCCAAGATAATGTTTGGGGGAAAAAAAAGGCACCTTGAGGATGCCCAAACTGCTCCTGATTTGTTGGAAACCATATGCAAATCATTGTTGGTGAGAGATCCCAAGTATTAACAGTAATAACAACGATAAGACAAATCATAATGACCAATTGAATTTGTTTAAATTTACTAAAACAGGCAGAATCAAACTATTTAAATGAACATTTTCATTTGAATCAAGTAACTGATACTAGGTAGAGTTTGAAGTCAAGTGAGTTTTTTGTATAGTGCCATGATTCTTAACCAGGGTTGATTTTCTTCTCCATTTCCTGAAGTAGACAATGGCAATATGTTAAAAACATGCAATATAAAATCATTTGTTACAGTACTATCTAAAATAGTAAAAATCTAGAAATAAATTGTCAGCTAAGAGAGGATAAGTTTATATATGATGGCAGACATTTCAACAGGGTGCTATGTAATCATGAAATTATAATTATGAAGACTATGCTTAAAAAATGAATTGTATTAAGAAGAGATAAATTCATGCTTGTTTTTATTTAAATTACAGAAATAAATATACATATGTATCTGAAGGAAATATAGAAACTGAAAATATTTTTAATGACAGAATAGCTAATTTTATTTTTAAAAATTGTTTCATGCCATTTTAATGTGTTTTTTATAATTTTACATTTGAGAAAGTATGACATGAAATGGTTGAACTAATAATCAGCCAGTGTCAGTATGAAAATGAGAAGACTTCCTTTTCATGTTATCAGTAAATTGTAATTACTGATTTCTAGATTTTAGTAAATATTCACTGGTATTTCCTAAAATTTTCTCTTGAGAAAATTAAGGAAGGAAAGGAAAAAAATCGAGTAAGTAGATGGAAGGTTTTTCTTTGAGTTTTAGAAACTTTTTCATTAAGTGAATCTTATAAGAACATTTTCAAGTTGTATTTATACTTAAAAGTGGGTTGGGTAAATGAGGAAAATAGTTAAGTAAATGAAGTGATATTCTTGTGAAAATATTCATACATTTTTTTAAAAATCTGCATTAAGCAAATAGTAGAGTTTCTTCTGTTCATTTCCATTTGTAATACAAGGGACAAAAACCCAAATTTGTGAAAAGAAAACAAGGTTTGGATATGATTTCAAGGCCATTGATGTTTTAGACAAGATGGCAAAATAAGCATTTCCTTCCCTGCTGTCCCACAAACCATGCACACTGTATCTGTGTGTGTGTTTTGTTGACAGACTAGGTTTCTTCTCGAGGCCCATTCCCACCACACCTCATCTAGCAAAGCTTTGCCTCCATTGCTCTCTCAGCCATTCTGCTCTCCCTGCAACAATAGAAGTTATCTCCTTAAAAAGCAAATCTCATCCCATACGCCCCTTTTCCAAAGTCCCCTTTCATTCTTTAAAGTTTGCTCATAAGGTAATTAGTGAAAGTCTCATCCTGGCTTTTGAAGATTCAAGCTTGTCTCACTCAAATTTCACTCATTAATTTCCCACAAACTTTCCAGCCTTCTTTTGCTCATGTTCTTTCCTACCACATGATTTTGTATGCTATTTCCCATATGTTTAAAATGCCACTCCAATTTACTTACCTATCTGTTCTTGGGACTGCTGTCTCTCAAGCACTTGCAGAGAACTCTGTACGGTATATATGTTTTCCAGGTAGATAGAGTCTTGGATCCTAGAGGGCTACCCAATGTAGGGAAACCAAAGTTAGAGATATCTCATACTTATCACAGCTCCAACTGGACCACAGACACTAAGTCACCATATTCACAATTCTTTGATAAAATCCGTATGTCTAACAGTCTGTTGGCCTTGTAAGCCCAAGAGCACAGGGATGGTTTTATCATCTTGTGTTTATTGTGAACCCAAAATGTGTATTGATATTGTTCAGGTTGGAAGTGATTAAAAACTTAATTGAGGACTAAAGCAAACATACAGACACAGCAGGCACAATGCTAATATGAGTGAGCGGCCCCTCCAGCCAAATGGCTGAGCTGAAGATTCTGCTGAAGCTTTCTTGCTCTCCAGAAGAGACTAGCTTCTGCAGTGTGGGGTCCCAGCGAGATCTCTGGGAACAGCGCCATCTCCAGCTGTTCTTCTCATGCTCCAGGTGCTGTAGGAAGGAGGAGGAGTCTTGGTACATTTCACTGGCTCCATTTGATGATGTGTCTATCTCTGAGTGGTCACTGAAGTCTGAGAAAAGAAATGCACTGAATGACGTAGACCTGAACGACGTGGTCTGCTCGTGTTCCTGGGGAGTGAGTGGTGAGGAATGAGTCTTAACCTAATGCAGGTGGGCTGAGGGGGAGAACAGTGAGTCACAAAAGCCTAAACTGTAACCTCGCTATCTTAGAGAATGTAAAGATTGGGAGGGAAAAACCATAAGTGTCCACATCAGCTGGTACCTCACGCAGTATAGGACACTATCACACAGCTTGGCTGATGCTGTATTAAGTCTTAGACGTAAAACAGTATGGGAAAGGCTTCCCATTACAGGGTGTGTTCGATCCCACAAAAAAGAACTCAACAAATATCTGTGGAATAAATAAATAAATGGTGCCTCAGAGAAAACTGCATTTAAAATGCCACTGAAACTTGATACATTCAATCATATAAAGTTGAAGATATAAATAAATGTACAATGAAAAATAGAAGAAAGCTTAACTTTAAAAATTATTCATATATACCAATGCTATAAAATATTATTCTTTAAAGTTTTGAAAAGAGCGAACCAATATTTGGCTTCCAAATTTCTTGGACAGAAATAAAACTGTAGTCTTTCTGGAGGATAATAGGTGATATGTAAAAGAAAACAGAAAAGCTTTGATGTTGTAATCACACTTCAGTTAAACATCCAAAAACAATAATTCCAGAGGAAAAAATCATCAAACCTTGAAAAAAAGGATAATAAAAATAAAGAGAAAAAGGTGTCAGTGTGCTTAAATCAGAAAATTAGGAAATAAATTATTGAAATGAAATTGTGATTTTAAATTACTGCATAAATTAGTGAAGATTATTATATAAAATTAAAATATGTCACAAACACTATTGTATACATTCAATTTAATTATAATTTTATTAGAACTGCTTGAAATGATTAAAATCAAAAGAGGACTTAGGTGTTGGTAAATGTGTGATGGTTTATAACAAAAGTAATCCTTTATTTTTTCTTTTTTCAGTTTGTATTAATATTTATGATAATGTTAATGAAGTGCTTATTGTGATGTCTATGACATATAATATGGTTTAAAGTGGTATAGTGGCCAAACTTGAATTTAATCTATAACACCAACAAGCTTCTGCTATCTTTTCTTCTTTGTAAATCCTAATACATTTGAAGGATAATGAAACTGTGTCCTTACTACATTTTTCCCTATTGCCATATGTGATTATATAGATTTTTTCACCTTTATTTAGTTATAATTGACAAAATTATATATATATATGTAAAATATATAAAACGATGATTTGACATACATATACATTGTGAAATGACTACCACAATCAAGCTAATAAGTCCTTTCCTTGATATAGTGACTATTTTTATGTGTGGTAAGAACACTTATGATCCAGGACGCCTGGATGGCTCAGTTGGTTGGGTAACTGCCTTTGGCTCAAATCCCTGGAGTCCTGGGATTGAGTCCCACTTCAGGCTCCCTGCTCAGTAGAGAGTCTCCTTCTCCCTCTGACCTCTCCACTCTCATTCTCTCTCTCTCTCTCTCTCTCTCTCTCGATCTCTCTCTCTCTCTTAAATAAATAAATTAAAAATTTTTTTAATTAAAAAATAAAGAAGACTTTTTTGCAGTGAGATGCCTGGGCAGCTCAGTGGGTTAAGCTTCTGGGTCTTGGTTTTGGCTCAGGTCATGATCTCAGGTTCCTGGGATTAAGTCTCACCTTGAGCCCCAGCTCAGGCTCTGCATTTAGCAAGGCATCTGCTTGGGATCTTGCTTGGGATCTCTGCACTCTGCCCCTGCTCATACACATGCTCATGTGGGCATGTGTATTGTATGCACTCTCTCTCTCAAATAAATAAATAAAAATAAATCTTAATGGAAAAAAGATCAATTCTCAGTAAATTACAAGCATATAATACAATATTATTAACTGTTGTTCCATTGTTCTGCATTAGCTCTCGGTAATTGATTTATCCACCTATTTGAAACTTTGTGTCCTTTGACCAGTATCTGCCTTTTCCCTCACCACCCAGCCCCTGGCAAACACCACTCCACTCTCCGCTTCTATCATTACACTTTTTAAAATTCCATATATGTAAGTTCATGTCATATTCATCTATGTCTAACATTTTACTTAGCCCAATATCCTCCAGATTTATCCACGTTGTTGCAAATGACAGAATTTTCTTCTTTTCTAGGGCTGAAAAATTTTGCCACTTTTCTTCCTTTTACACTTAAACCAGCAAACTCAAAAAAAAAGTCTTCTTAGAGAAAATATATGAAATGCACGATTATATTTCTTTTGATAGTATGTCAGGAAAATCAATAGATAAGGCTGTATTATGGCTGAGACTCTGCACTTAAATCCCTACCCAACTAATTATAAGGCAATTACTGTGATAGTTAATTTTATGTGCCAACTTGACTGGGCTAAGGGGTGCCCAGATAGTCCGTAAAAAGATTATTCTGAATGTGTCTGAGAGGGTGTTTCTGGAAAAGATTAACATTTGAATTGGTAGACTGAGTAAAGAAAATCCTCCCTTACCAATGTGGTTGGGCATTATCTAATCTTTGGAGGGCCTGAATAGAACAAAAATTCAGAGGAAGGGTGAATTTGCCCTCTCCTTAAGAGGGGACATTCACCTTCACATTGGTGCTCCTGGTTCTCGGGGCCTTCAGACCTGGACCAGAACTCACACCATTGGCTCCCCTTATTCTCAGGCCTTCTGGTAGGGATTGCAATTACACCACTGGCTTTCTTCAGCCTCTGGATTGCAGATAACAGAGCATGGCACTTCTCAACCTCCTGTTGGTCTTTATGTTCTGGAGAACACTTAGGTAAGTGAAATAGCACATAACACATTTATTAATAAGGGACAATATTTTTATGGTTTAAGCTTTATGTATCTTCTAATGCTACAATACAAATTGCTAGTAAAAGTGATGCTACTTTAGTGGATTCCCATGGAATCTAATAATCACAGATGTCTTATATTTGAAATATGAATAAACATATTTTAAAAATTCATTAAAAAATTAAATGCTGGCCCAGAAACTTTTTACAATAATTTATATAATACATTATATCTTATTGAAATAGATATTATAGAGATTTTATTCTTGTATGACTTACTTTTAGATCTGTAGAGAATAACCAATACCAAAAACCCTTAGTGGAGAAAATTATTCCTCTTTTAAATTTGGATATAGATTTCAGCGCTTAGAATACATACTTATCTATTAATTTCATAATTACTATTTCAATATTTTGGTAAACTTAAATCATCTTAAATCTAGAAGATTACATTTACTAGTTTATATATTCTCACATGCATATGTTTGTCTACTATTCATATGAGTTTATATAATTATATATATTTATTTATATATATATATTTCCAAATACTCTTTTCATTAGCCTACTATCCAACCTTATTATTATTTAATCTGTATCTCTAGAGCTAAGTTAGTTCATGCTTATAGTCTATATTGCAAGTAATAGTATAAACTGGATGGACTGATTCATTTTCTTTCATTTTAGATTTATGTGCGTTTCATTGAGCAAAATTGTCCAGAATCTACCAATTCCAACATGTTTATCATGAGTATCATTTGTTAATTCATATTGCCTAGTATGAAAGTATTATTTGTTAAATTGATACGGTCTGGTATCATAGAGAAGGGTATCACAAATCTGTTAGTATCTGTCACGTATGCATGCTTATTATGTGTAGGGAACATTGTAGTAAACTAATATGGGCTTGAGTGGGACACAAGATGTTTGTTTTAAAAAATACACATTTTAAAAATAGTGGTGTGCAGCCACAATCATAACTGCTAATTCTGTTTTTCTACTTTCTGACTTTAAGATTTCAGGGTTCCCCAAACTGGCTAGAAAAAAGTAAAACTAATCTTTTAAAATATTACCTTTACTCACATAGTTTAGCATTTTCTCCTTTCCATTAAAGAAGAGGATATACACAAGAATAAATACAATGTATGAAGGAAGTTTTTTTGAGAAATGAAATTAGAAGTTATTTTACTTAATTAGAAGACAAATTAGAAAAAAATTAGAAGACATTTTACTTAACTGAATTTTGAAATAACGTTAGAAAACAAAACTGTAATCAAGCAAAAGTAATAGAAAAAATTGTCCTCGGAGTACATCACTAAATGCTGGTTTGCTAAAATGAAGACCCTCAAGTAGAAATATGGTCAAATGCAAAACCACATCAAGACTAGGTAAAAACAAATGGATAGCAGCAGTTAATTTTAGTAGCTAGAAGAAAGAAAGAAAGAGAAAGAAAGAAAGAAAGAAAGAAAGAAAGAAAGAAAGAAAGAAAGAAAGAAAGGAGGGAGGGAGGGAAGAAGAAAAGAAAGAAAGAAAGAAAGAAAGAAAGAAAGAAAGAAAGAAAGAAAGAAAGAAAGAAAGAAAGAAAAGAAAGAGGGAAGGAAGGAAGGAAGGAAGGAAGGAAGGAAGGAAGGAAGGAAGGAAGGAAGGAAAAGAAATTACACATTCAATGCCTGGGAGAAGTTTTGCAACTTCTTTAGTTGATAATATTGCTTTTTTGATACCATGATACCCACTTGTATTGAATCCATATATATAAAATTCTTAAATCTACCAATCAAATTTAAAAGTCTAGCCAAAAATCCCAGAGGCTCAATGTTAAATTTCCCCACATTTGTCAAACCCGCTTATATTGAATTTCCACTTACATCAACCTATTAGTTTCCCCAGCAATGCTGCGTTTTTATAGGGCTTTAAACCACTTCCTGGTGCCACAGAGAGGAGGCAGAACAACAGAGCAGGTTCTACTGATGTGCTTTCCTACAAATATTAAATTACTTTGTCTTATCAAAATTTCTGTCTGATCTCTGGAAATTAGATATATAGTAAGTTTGTTTCACTTTCTATAAAGTTAGAGCAAAGTTGACTGAGACTGTGAAGATACCAAAGCTTGATGAAATATTTAACTGCCTCTATCTGTTACATCCTAATTTTGAAGATTGTTGTTAAAATAATGCTGCAAATACTTTAGGATAAATTTCCTACTTTAGAAAAAATAGTGAATAAATCTATTTTCCTTTTAGATTATAAACTGTGGTTTGTTTTTAATATATGAGACTTAAATTGCAGAGTCTATATTGGGATTATATTTGGCACTAGAGGCCATGGAGTGGCAGTAAAAGACAGGATCTTGTAAAAAGTGTGGATATTGATATCACAATATTTTTGTTGTCCAATGATTCTGGGGAGGTACTCTTAAATTTACTTTTATTACACTGAAAGAAGGAAACTTCTTGCTCTTGTTGCGTTTTTCCTGATTGGAAAGAAAATTTTTTACAAATGTTTCTAAGTTTTCATATTCAGGAAGGACATTTGCAATTAGATTGGGTTTATTCGATATCATGAATTTTTCTTGATTTCCATAAAACTTGCCATTCAAAGTCTGTTTAAGGATAAATCATATTGAATAACAATGCATTATCTAAAGAAACATCTATTTTCTTTATGTAAAACAACAGTTGAACAATCAAGTTCCTTGTGAACACAGTCATTTTCCAAAGGTGAATGTCTTATGAGAGATGAAGAGTAAAACAATTTAAAGGGGAAAAGGTTCCTGTTTTTAGCCAACATTTTTCCAAACTGCATTTTATGAGGTGTTAGTGTTCTGTAATAAAGAGTCTCCTGAACTGTTCATATGCTAAAATGGAAATTTGTAATGTGCATTAGAAACATAAAAGTTTCAGAAATATTCTAAATTAATGGTTCCAGTGAACATAGTTCAACATGAATGTGTTAGAGAGATGGAAGGCTTCTAGAGATCACTTAGCCCAACTCCCTAAAACCTCATTAACTGAGATTGGTCTGAGAAAGGGTTAGCTAGAGTTATAAAAATGTAAAAGGATGTCTACATATCATTATATGTAAAGAAACTGACAATTCAGAATTTCTGGTTTGATGCCTGCCTCTATCTCTTGGGTAAGAGTCTTAATCTTATGTATCAAAGTTATATTTGTTGTTATTTTTAATCCACGTAATAGGAGTGAAAATTACATATGCCTTATAATTTTTCTAAAGAATAATGATGTATATAGATGATGTAGAATACTGCTTGGAAATATATATATGTATTCATAGTTAATATATAATAAATGTATATGATAGATATTTAATTTTTATATATTCAATAGTGATATCAATTTAATACATATTTAAACACAATATAGATTTAGTAGTAGATATACTATATATATTCACTTATATTTACTGTATTTTATCCCATAGATTACTCATGAATATTTACTATATGAGTATGTATTATTATATAATTACTATCCAGAGTTCTGAGGTTATGAAAGGAAGCAAAAATCTAGTCATTATAGGAGCATTTTTACTGATATAATTCTAAATACTAACCATTCAAAATTTGCTCTTGGTTAAAAATTATTTATTCCATCAATTATATTTAAGTCTCTGTAATTGATGGACAGTGGCTCAAGAAACTAAGAATTTACTACAAATTTTTATAAAAATAATTTGTGAATCTTAAAAAGGTTGTATGATTTCTTGTATTTCATGAAAGTCATATGGTAAGAAATGTTCAAATTACAGCTTGAAATTATTCACAAATGAAAATTTGATTTATTTATACTGGTTAATATAAAAGAATAATGTTGGAACAAAGATGATGACAATAGATGACCATCAAAGGATCAAGAAAGATAATTGAAAAAAACTAATGAGACATTTTACTGCTCTTTAATGACTTTATTGACAAATATATTCAAAGTCATACTGAAATCAAAGACAAAATGGAAGAATTCATGTAGCTATTACCACATAATTAAATAGAATATACATATATACTATCCCCTAATCAATATTTTATTCATTCTTTATTCTAAGAGCACCAAAAACTTAAATTTAGTTAAATACAATGTCAGGTAAACTTATTTTCATAATTTTCCTTTCATTTTTCAAGATAGGTTCCTAGTAAACCATTATTTTTCATTATTATTCCTAATAAGGAAACTTTGTTACCCATGAAAGACTTTTCAAATTTTCTGGAGCAAATTGTATTCTGGTAGTAGGGATCTTCAAAAAAACTTAACTCAGCTCAAAAAATAGTAACTAGTAGTATGGCAAATCTCATGAATGGGTAAATATGACAGCTTTTTGTATTCATTGTTTAAATGACTGCTTCTAAACTCACTGATTCATAATCATATAACAAACATCTATTAAGTGCCAACTACTGTCTATAATGCCGATAAGTGCAGTAATGAGATAATAAGAATAAAGAAAGTACAATGCTGGTAGTTGTGAAATTTTCTAACATGTAGGGGAGATTGACATATAAATTATACTTTGATTCAAGCTATCCGAAGAAATGGACAAATTATCATGTGGGCCATAAAGAAGGATAACTCTTCTAATCAAAGAAACAATATTCTCTTAACATAATTCGAAGAGCCAATCTCACTCTTACCCCATGTTTAAGTCTACATACAATTTATTCCATTAACTTATTCATCTAACAATTTGGGCATTTTTAAGTGCAGGAGGCATACATATGAAAACATATTACAATACTGTATAAGTTCAAGAACACAGACAACTAATTAAGTCTGCTTTAGACAGTAGAAAGAGACTTCAGAGAGGATACAAAAATGACATTGGAACAGTCTCTGGAAGAACAGGTAGTTTTCCAGATTAGAGGCAAGCATCTGAAGAAGAGGATAAGAAAGTGCCCTGGGCAGATGGGGAGCAGCACGTGCAAACAAAGGATGTGAAAGAGCAAGTGTTTAGGAAAGTTTTATCACACTTTAAAAAAAAATGGCATTATTTCCAAAAAGAGTTGCCTAAGCAAAATTTACAACTTCCTGGTTTCTGCCCAATTTATAAATCCCAAATTAAAGAAGATGTACCAGAGATTTGATATAAGCACAGTAACCTATTCATCATGAAATATACACTTAAAAAATAACATGAAATGGTAATATTAGTTTTTATTTTGTAATTGAGGTGTGACTTACAAAAACCATGCTGATATTAAATATTCTGCGCCATGATTTTTTTTTAATTTATATAGTCACTCATGTAACCAACCAATCAGATCATGTACACAACATTTTCAGCACACCCATCCCCTGAACTACCTTTCCAATTCACTACCTACCTACCTAGTGATATCACAAGTCTGGTGTCTATCATCATCATCGTAAATTAATTTGGGCTCTTTAGGAAGTTCACTTAAATAAAATGAAATCACACAGCATGCATCTGTTGTGCCGGGCTTCTTTCAATCAAAATTATATTTTGAGATTCATCTGCTTGTTGGATGTATACATATTTTTAAAAATCTGTATCATAGTCCATTGTGAATAGACCACTATGTACTGATCCTCTTTCATGTTGATGCACGTGTAGGTTGTTTCCAGTTTGGGCTGTTAGGAATAAAGCTATTACCATGGATGTCAGCAGACATTTCCGTGGGGCATATATCCCCGATATGAAATCTAGGTCATGTTTAGTTCAAGAAAGTATTAAATATCATCTTCTTGGAATTTGAAATTTGCTTTTATATTTCGACACTGTAGAATATTATGGAAAAACAAATCATACTGATGGTATCCCTATTGGCTTACTAAGGTTACCCTAACAAACTACCACAGACAGGGGTGGCTTAAACAACAGAAATTTATTTTCTCACTCTTCTGGAGGTTGGAAGTCCAAGATCTCAAGGTGTTGTCAGGTTTGTTTTTTTCTGAGACCTCTCTCTCTGGCTTGCAGATGGCCGCTCACTGTGTTCTCCTCACATGGCCCTTGAATTGTGGCCATGCAGGCTGTCTGCATGTCTGTCTTCCCATATGTTCTAATCTACTCTTATAAGGACATCAGTCAAGTTGAATTAGGACCCATACTGAAGGCCTCACTCTAACCTAATTACCTTTTTAAATGCGCTCTTTACAAATACAGTCACATTGTGAGGTTCTTGGGGGTTTAAGTTTCAACCTATGAATTTGGGGAAGGAAGCACAATTCGGTCCATAGTAATAGCTTAGTTTGATTTGCAGATCTTCAGACATTTAGTATCTAAAAAAAATCTCTTAACTCTTAAAAGAACAATTCCATGAGTACTGATTCATTGACCTAAATAGATGTGATACTTCCTCAAATACTTCTAGAGAATAACTTATGGGCAACATTTGATAAAGTGTTGAACTCCTTATGTACCAGTGAGGAAATCAGAGTTTCCTCAGATAGCTACATCTATATGGAAGAACTATTTCCAATATAAAGAATTTTTATTTTAAGTCATACGATTATATATTGTGCTATGTAAAAGTATGAGCATTGCTTTATTTCCTACAAAACAGAGTTAAGACAAATGGTGCTTTCTGCTTTCACATGATATTAGAAAGGAAAAATGAATTAATGGTAATCTTAAATAAGTTAACATTAAATATATGGTATATATACATCATTTCACCTTATTTCCTCCAATACTCAGTGATAGGGGTTGTTATTATGTCTATTTTCTAGATATAAGAGTTAGGGACCAGACTGGCCAAGTGTTCCAAGGTCCAGTAGCAACATCTTTGCCTTTAGGTCAGGGAATCTTTTTATAATATCTAAGTTTTAATTCAAATACACATATTTCCATAATGTTCTTGGAACCTCTGGTCTTGTTCATCATCACTTTTCTTTCAAGCAGAAAATACATACTCACATGTGTCAGAGACTGTACTCTATAGTGAAGATAGAGAAGTAACATAGAAAAAGTCCCTGTCTTTGTGTAGCTTACAGTCTAGCATGGAGTTACAAATTTTAGAGAGCAAATACATATATATAATAAAAAAATATTGCAACAAAGTAACTATATTATCCTCTCATAATTGAACTTAAATTATATCCTGGCCTCTAATTCTTTAGTGGACATATTTTCTCTGAGGATTCATCTAAATTTTTGAGATTGCTTGGTGCATCAGTCCAGACTTAGTGGTCAACATCATTGATGTGGTGGTGGTGGCAAAGAATCCATGCCTACCATTTATTCTGGGACATCCTCAGTGGTTTCTTTCCTGCTCCACACTTTGTGTATTTCTGCTTTATATTGTTCCTGTCTGTTTTGACACAACAGTCCTCTAAGGTACGTCTATGCTGCTCTGAGGTATAGGCAACTTGTCTGCAGCATTCTAAGGCTTCAGGGACACCTGAAGTTGTTTCAGGGTTGAAGGTCTAGAAATATCAGTAGGACTGTTTTCATGCTCTTACATCGTGATGTGCAGTGAGATATTTTAGGATTTGGTCAATTTCCTGACTTTATGTAATAGAGACCTAGCCAGTTTCCTGAGCTTCTGTATTTCCCAAGCTTTTAAATTTCCCAAACTTAACATGCTTCTTATTGCTTACTCTGCCTACCTACCCTCACTCGGGGACTCAGTAAGGTCCGAGCTCTCCTGTTACTACTCTAATTCTTCTTCCTATCTATAGTCTGAATGAACTTACATAGTCATGGGAACTTGGGTGGGCTGTCGTGATGCTTGCTATAACTCATTATGCTTTCCAGGTGGAAAACTCTCTTTGTTAATATGTTAAAATATCACCCCATAATAAAAGTTACTATGGAGATTTAAGAAATGTGTGTTGTAGAAGCGACTTGAATGAGAGGCTTCAGTTTCCAGGAAGATTCAGAGACACCGAATTTAGAGCATAGCTATAAAAGATAAATAGGAATTAACTGGGTCGAAGTATTACATGTATATGAGGTTGTTCTAAAGCTGGGAGGTGGTCAGTGATTTTGAAAAGGTAAAATACATCTGGAGGGCAAAAAGCAGTGGGAAAATTCTTCCAGGAAGGGAAGGGCCATATCTTGCAGGACACTAAAGAGCATATTATGGATATTTGGTCTTTACCCTAAGGGTAATTGAAAAGTGTTAATAGTTTTAATTAGGTAAGAGACTAATCAGATGTGATTTTCTAAATGAAGCTTAAAGGGGAATGAATTAAAGGGGGTCCAAGGCAAATGCTGAGAAGCCAGAGATCATTTATAAAAAACTACTTCCTTTGCAACAGCAACAACAACAATAATTATTATGTTGTAGAAAGATGAGATCTGAGTATTTACCAGCTGCCAAACATTTTTAATGTACCTTTATGTACTTACGTACCTTTATGTATTATCCTATTTAGTCTTCACGAAACAACGAACCTCATTTTAAAGGTGAGGAAAATAAAAGAGTTTAAATAATTCAAACCCAGGCAATCTGCAGCCAGAGATCATAGGCTCAGCAAGCACACAGTTTTGTTTCAGGTAAAAGAAAATTCAGTGTAAAAATTCCTTTATTTTCTCACATTCTATAATCAATAGCAGACATGTGCAAGACATATGAAGAATTAAAAATAGAAGCTTTAGAGATCATAATTTTTCTTCATGTAACTACAAAACATCTAGAATGCAAACCTAAGTACACCTAGTGGAAGGTTGACTAGTGACTTGGCAAGTTTTACATTTTGCTACCTTATCTATTTAAAAACACCACGATTTTATATCTATATTAGTAGTATAGAATATTTTCTCGTTAGCCATATTTAATTCAAATTACCAAATTTGAGGATTCTGCAAATTTATTAATTCCATTAATTTATTGTTTTTATAATCCTACTGAATACAATATTAAAAAATAATCATATTCTACATGTTATGTTGAACATTTCTCTCTCTGAAAATAAAATCATTTACTTTGAACAGAATCACTTTATATCACTATATTATTCATTATTTCCAATCCCATCCAGTACAGACTAAAGGTGTCGTGTTCTTCCACATTAAAAGAAACAGAATACAGGAGGAAATCTAACATTTTGTGAGTAAAATGATTCTTCATCATAAATGCCTTGCATCATAAAATATTTAAAAGTACCAGAATATACCGTTTTACCATTTTTAACTACAATCCATAAACACAGGATATGGAATCTCAGAGGTGTTCTTGTTTAATATCAACAATTGAAAAGTGAACCACAACATCTGCTATTTGTGAATTTTCTCCCCATGATGTCTATTTCAGTTTCAAACCAGGTTATGTAGGGGCTGAAAATTTCCTTTTAACATGTAGCCTGTTTCCTCCCTTTTCATTTTGGGCTGAGTGATGCTATGAATCTATATTTGACGATGAGAAACTAGTGGAAGGAAAACGCTAACATCTTCACTGAGAAAAGTTTATAGTAGTAGAGTTTAGTAAAGCTCTTTACTAAGGGCCAAGTATCTTAAAATTAATTTAATAGTTATGAGCAATCCAACTCTATAGCATAGTGACTTGATTTCTGGAAATGTTCCTAATTCAGTTTTCACACACACACACACACACACACACACACACACACACATACACACACTTTAGACTTTTTTCCTTTAAAATGATGTACAAGTGTGTAAAAAAGAACATAAAAGGGCATATACATGCATTCTGATATAGTTGCATCAGATCATTTTATATTTTTTGATAAATAAATCAGTACAAATAATATTGTGATCCTTTGTGTTGCCTCTGTAGTCTTATGCCCTGGAAGCAATAACTAAGTAATAATTAAGTTGAAGCCAGGCTTTCATATTTCATTTCATATAAATATCACAACATATATATCTACATAAATGCATATTTATTTTTCATTGAGACAAAAGAATTTAGAAACTATACAAAATGCTCTGCACTTTGCTTTGTTGACTTATGTCTGAGACCAATCAAAATTTGATACATATAGTTCTGCTTTATACAATTTGACAGCTGCATAATATTCTAGTGTTTGAATATCTAACATGTATTCTTCCATTTCTCTTCTGATAGATGCTGAGTTAGAATGTTTCAATAAAAGCCCTTCCATATGTCTTTTTGGAGTTATATGATAAAATTATTTATAACATGTTCATATTATATACCATAAGTGTATTTTTTTTAAGATTTTTATTTATTTGACAGAGAGAAACACAGCAAGAGAGGGAACACAAGCAGGAGGAGTGAGAGAGGGAGAAGAAGGCTCCCCACCAAGCAGAGAGCCCAATATGGGGCTTGATCCTGGGACTCCAGGATCATGACCTAAGCTGAAGGCAGAGGCTTAACCACTGAGCCACCCAGGTGCCCCCCACCCATAAGTGTAAATTTTAAATCATAAGGCATACACATATTCAAAAACAATACATAACAGTAAATTGTTTCCCAGAATAGTTGTGGCAATTCTACCAGTTTTCCTTTTCATTATTTGCCAATATTTTGTTATTTTTTCTTGATATTGCATTGACCAATTTTGTCTTTTGAACTTTCTTTATATATAGACTCTGAAAATATTTTAAAAGGAAGTAATTAAGAGTGCATACTCTTAATTAATAATACTTATTAATTAAGTATTAATTTTGTAATAAGTCATTTGATATTCACCTCTGTCTACACTCACCCACTGAGTCTACTTATCCAGTCTAATCATTTATTTTTAAGACTTTTATTTATTTCTTTATTTAACAGATTGAAACACAGCCAGAGAGGGAACACAAGCAGGGGGAATGAGAGAGGGGGAATCAGGCTTCCCGCCTAGCAGTGAGCCTGATGTGGGGCTCCCGGGATCATGACCTGAGCCAAAGGCAGTCACTTAACCAACTAAGCCACCCAGGCACCCCTATTTTGATATAATCAATATACTATGTGACTCCTGAATTCGTATCTCAACTCCAGCTTTCTACATTAATTCCAGTTCTGTATAGACAATTGCTATCAGGCCTCTCAGCTTGAATATCTAATAGCCATTCCAAACTTAACTTACCCACTCAGGTTCAGACATTTTCTTCTCAAATTCACTCCTTTAACAACCTTTCCATCACAGTCAGTGAAAACTCCAAAACTTTTAACGTCATCTCCCGCCATCCCTTACTCTTTTTACTTTTATATTCCACATGAAATTAATCTTTGAGCCTTGTTGACTCTATTTTCAAAATACCAGAGGTGTAATATTCAGCCACTTTTTAATAAATCTGTTATCACCACTGTTCTAAAACACAGCTGAAGAAACCATCACCTCTTCCTGATTGTTGCAATGGGTACCTAAAGCTATAGCTGCCTCCATTCTTGCCTACTTACTATTTGTTCTCAAAATAATAATGCTCAGCCAAAACAGAATTCACATGTTGTCATTCCTGTGTTCAAAATCCTCTAATTCACTCTTAACTACAATCCAAAAGTCTTTGCATGGTGTTCAAGGTGACCTTGCTTCTATTACTGCTCAGATCTCTTGTGTGACTACTTCTCCCACCTTTTTGTTCATGCAGCTCTAGCCACAGTGCTCTCTCCCTAAGACTATTCCCATGTGTGCACCTGAGGCTGGAACACTCTCCCTCCAGATACATACAATGTCGACTGGCATGTGCACCTTAGCTCCTTACTCAAAAGCCAACAACTTCCCCCACACCCAAAATATTATATTCCCCTTCCCTGCACTGCTTTATGTTTCTCTTATATCTTACTGGTTTCTCAGCCCCTAGCACAGTGTCTGCCTCACAATAGGCAATTTCAATAAATATTCCTTAATTTTTATGAAACACATATTTTAGTGAATGTTACCATTTTACTGTAACTTAAAAACCTTACCATATTCCACTTAAAATATATAAATTAAAAATAATTTACCTATTTGTAAATGTTGGCTTACTTTGGAACTGAGTTCTGTAGTGACTTCTCCACAATATCTCTGCAGCGTGGTTTTTAACTCAATTGCCATTTACTTTAATAAGTATCAGCTGTTTTATTACTTTTCTATCATTTTATGTTGCCTCTAAAAGAAGATGTAGCCTTCTTTCTATTTGGATATAGTGAAATACTTTGCATACTAAACTAAATATTTAAATATATAACCATTCATTTATTTTCACAATGCTATTAGACAGTATCCAACTGTACCAAGCGTGTCTGTGATGTATCAGGCAAACGATAACTTTCATGATGTAAATAAGACATATTATTACAGTTCCTTTGCTTTCTGAAAAAGAATGCATATTCAAATATATTTTCCTTCATATTTACATGATGCAAATTTTGTCAAACAGCAGTTATCCCCTTGCTAAAAGTATTACTTGAATATTTTGAAGTAGTATTGAAGGCATCAAGTAAATTCAGAACACATTACCAAGAAATAGATGCAAGTTGAATTTATTTGGAAATGAAATCACTTAAAATACCTGCTGTGAGACAATCATTAGAGCATAGTGAGCTGTGGTCTTTGGTTGGTTTTGCTCACGGTACCTAACTCATTATAAATTTACCCAGATTTTCCTTAATAGCATTTACTCGTCCCCATCATCCCCTGCTTTTAAAAAGAAGTGAACCACAAACTTTTCATTATGATCTCGTAGCCATAGAAAACTTGGAAAATATAATCACAATTTAAAATTAACTCTTTGTCTTTAGGTTAAAAAAATGCTTTGAATTGCATACCTTTGCTTAACCACAGGTGATATTTCATAAGTTTAAAGTAGAGTTTCAAAAAAAAGGGTACCTTCAAATAATTTTCCATGCCTTCATTCAGCAGGTAACCCAAACCTTCATAATCCCCAAATGCTGCACTTCAAAGTTATGCTCAAGAAAAAAATATTGAAAAGAACAGCCTCTCTTTCCAGTTGATTTAAAACATCACTAGCTTATTTTCAGTACACATATGGAGTTACTTTTAAAAAGAAATCTTGGAATATTGCCAGGCTACATACAGGAAAGGCTTTTCTCCAGAGAGAGCTAAAATTCATTATCTGAGCTTTGGGACACCCATGTTCCTTCAAAATTTGGACACATCTTTGTTCCTCCATGATTAGTGATAGAAGTTTGACTTAAAATAAGAGACTGTCTACTCAGTGTGTAAGTAGAGTCTGAAGAATCCGGAAGATTGTGTTATTTTGAATTGAAACAGGTTAACAATTATACATTTATATAAAATAAAATATTATTTACATGACGACAGTTTTAAAATAAACTACAGAGCAGTTTTTAAAAAGCTCTGAAACTATTTGCAAAAATGCAACACTCATTATGTGTTTATCAGTAAAATAAAGTTTAATTTTGGACCCTTTATCCTCTTTCTCGACTCTAAATGATTGGTTTCTCTCATTTAAATCCATGTGAATACCTTTTTGCAGGACAAAAATCACCAAATTCAAGGAATCTAGGGCAATATAATTATGTCATTAATGTTGTTAGTGACCATTTCATGAGAATAAATATTTCAAAAAATTAGACCTATTTTTGATGCATAAAGTAAACCTAACAAAGTAGAAAATAGTGTTATAAATTAAGAGATAAAAAGTAAAATTAACATATGAATCAGTAATAATATGTAACATTCTATTGTAAAATATTACACAGTTGTAATTATCTTCTGGATTCCTTATACATGTTTGTGTAGCATTTTACAACACAACACATTTTATTTTCCCTTTTTCTTTTTATTTTTGGTGAAGGAGTAAAATAAAAATCCTCATAATTGATAATGAAGGACTATCAATACAAAACAAAATTAATATATATTAATATAAAGTCAATTAAGTAGACACAGAACATGCTTTCTGTAAGGTATACAGTACCTTAGATGTGCAGGGCAACCGTAAAATTGAACAGGTGTTATGCAGAACATTATTTTTAAGATATCAATCCTACACATAAAAAAGAAGAAGAGTATTTTGTTGTATGCTGAATAAAGAAGTAAAGAGTTTTTCTTTTCCCATATTTAATTAGGACAGAAAGTAGTAGAATTCCAGAAACTGCTTAGATGAAGGAAGAGAAATGTTGAGAGGGTATTTTATATCACACGTGAAAATTGCATATCACAGGAGTTTTTGACCACTTTAATTTTGCCCACAAAGAAGGTGCACTTTCTGTATCTGCATAATTTGATAACATCAGGTCTTATGAACTTGATGAATGATTTCACATGGAACCAAAGCACAAGTTCTACTGAAAAGAGTAATGGTAGAGCTGGGATAGGATTACTTCTGTGAAATGAATCAGAAGGCTATGAGCTGCCGTGTATTGGTGGTAAGTCTAGCATATTTCAGTACTGCAGCTATTGGAGAAATGAATCTGAATCACTTGAGCATCACAAATCCTAGGCCATATTTTTGTTTCCAGCCTCAGCCTTTGTGCTGCGTCCAAGTCTACGGCTCCAGTTGACTTCAAAGGCAGTAGATGAGAGATAAAGACGAGCAAGGATTGTTCTACCTTAGCAATTCATGATCCCTCTAAGGCCATGATTTTGAAAGAATATGGAGACCTTGGCATTTGCAGAATAGAACCAGCTACCCTTTTCTGTGCTAGTCCCCCGAGGCAGCATGAGCATTTGTCCAGTTTACCACCACAAATGATTCCCTACGTCCAGAAAATTACAACTCTCTTCCTCTCTTCACTCCAAGGACTCATAAAACCTAAATTAAACATAACTGTCCAAAGAATTATTTTCAGCAATGTTAACATTTCAACAAGGGAAATAAATGGAACTATGTGATTTGAATAACTTTATAATTTTAAATAGAACAATATTTTGTAACATTTCACCATCATTCATTGATTTTTATGTTGTGATTTTAAAAATATTTTATGGGTCTAGGGTAAAGCTATACAGTATATTACTAAAACACGTGTGTTTCTGATTCTAAAATTATTAAGGCTTCTGAGTAATATTTCTTTCATGTTCTTTATACATAAATTCCCCATTTTCCTTTGAAGATATTCTTCATTTCCACTTAAATAGACTATGTATTTATATACATTTAAAGGACATACCCAGTTCTAATAGTCTAACAATGTGTTTTTGTGTCCAAAATATCTTTTACTAACTTATATAGTTATGCTGAGACTTTCCTAAGTTAATACTCATAGTCTTAATAACCATATTAATTAGAGTATTACTTCCTTCAAAAAAGTGACTGAAAGCTATTGGAAAGAATAAATTAGAATAGGAAACTTTAGATGTATGTACAAAAGTAACTAACATTTATTGAAAACTTAACATGTCCAGTCACTATTCTGTTATTATACACACTATCTCAAGTAATTATTGCAACAACCCTGTGAGTTAAGCATTATTTTGCTTTACTTATTTACTTTATTATTTATCTTTTTACAGATATTGAATCAAAGGATTACAGAGGAAGTAAAATTTTTTTTACATTATAAATCTCACTCATATAAAATCGTAGCAAAGGTAAAATAAATATATAGTAACAGAAGACAGATTCATTGTTGCCTGGGCTGCGGTTGTTTGGGGATTGAGTGCAAAGGGACATGTGCAAATTTTTGCCTTTAATATTGGTAGGTACATAAATTACTCAAGATTACAGATGGGACAAAACTGGAGCTTGGACCCAGATCTATCTGAATTGAGAATTCTGGGTTTGACTATGTTTTATCACTTCTCTGTCCTGGTGGTACAGTATTTTGAACTGGAAAAATTCTAAGTTGTGATTTCTAGGTTGAGAGGGTGTGTTTTAGGATTGTAGTTGTTCAATAAATGCTCATTTCAGTGGATTTATAAAACATATTTTATTCTGAATTTACTGAGTCTCTTTTGTGGGCCAGCCATGTGCTGAGTGCAAAGAAAGATAACTAATATGTGATCATGGTCCGAGAAGAAAGAACACTCTAAAGAAGAGGTTAGCAAACTTTTTCTGTAAAGGGCCAGAAGGTAAATATTTTATGCTTTGAGGGTTATACAGCCACTCAAAATTAATTGACTCTGTTGTTTTTAGCATGAGATTTGCCACAGAAAATCTATAAGTAAATGAGCATGGCTGTGTTCTAATAAATCTTTATTAAGGACTCTGAAATTTGAATTTCATATCATTTTCAGGTGTCAATAAATATTCTTCTTCTCATCTTTTTCAACAATTTAAGAATGTGAGAATCTACCTTTGCTCCCGAGCCACACTAAAGCAGGTTTTAAAATAATGAAATAAAATTAATAAAACAGGTATTAGGCTGGATTTGGCCAGTGAACCAACGCTGGCCAACTCCTATCGCTGCTTTGTAGAAATAAAAGACACTAGCCACACCTGGCTATTGATTACTTAAATTTAGCTTGTCCAAATCAAGATGAGTTGTAAGTGTAAAACACACACTAGATTTTAAAGACAATATAAACATTTTTAAATGTCTCATTTATGATTTTTATAGTGACTATATTTTGAAATAATAAGATTTGGTATGAGTTAAATATGAATAAAATAAGGTTCACTAATCCCCTCTTTTTAAAAGACTGACTGATTCATTTTAAAGTGATAGAGAAAGTGAGCTGGAGGAGGTGCAAGGGAGAGAGGGAGAGACGATCCATAACCAGGCTCCCCAGTGACCATAGAGCTGCATGTGGGGCTCCATCCCAGGACCCTGAGATGGTGACCTGAGCCAAAACCGAGAGTCTGCCACCTAATCGACTGAGTCACCTAGGCTCCCCCTTTCCCTCTCTTTTTAACAGAAGTCCTAGAAAATTTAAAATTATAAATGTAGATCACATTATATTACTAAAATGGTAGTTTAGAGGTCAACAGACACTATATATTTGTAACAATGTATTTATTAGATGTTGAAGTAGGATAAAAAAATGTGTTTAGAGAAAAAATTTTTAAAACCTGATCAAATTTTGAAAGTAGAATAAATATTTTCAGCATAGAAAAGGAACTCAGGCATTTAAAGTACAGATATGTTTGGTATTGGTGTGTGGAATGAAAAGTCATTTTTGTTAGAAAATAAAATGTAATAGGAAAAATGTAAAATCAAAAAATAATTCTCTACCAATTACACAAGATCAAATTACAAAGGTTTTGTTTCCTATGCTGATGATCTTGAATTTTACCTGAAAAATGAAGTCATTGACAGTGTTAAGTAGGGGAGGACACTAAAATCTTCAGGAAATGTGGTAGGGTTAGGTGGTAGGAGGGAAATAATAGAAATAAGTCTCATGTTTCCACCTTGTGTCATCAGGTGAATTAAAATGTCATCTGAAGAGCAATAAAATGTAGCAGTAGAAAATTACATCTTCTTTGTAGGCTATTTACCTGCATACTTGTATTGTGGAGGGTGGTGGATGGGCAAGCTGAGAAAGTGAGGAAAAGTTCAAGTTGAGACCATGGAAACTTAACAATTGAATAGTAATAGTTTTTCTGATATGTGGACATTTCAGCTTAAAACTCAAGAGGGGTCATAAACTCACAGGTACTGAAAACTGCAAAACAACTTACAAGTTAGCAGTCAACCACTTTCCAGCTACATAAACGCTTTGACAAACATGCCTGTGCAATAGACATTCTTTATTAAGGCTGAACATTTTCAGGAACAAAAAATATATCAGCTTATATCAGCTCTTTGATATAAAGGCAGTTATGACTCTTAGAATGTCATTCTTTATAATTAAAATTAAAATCATGAACCATTTAGTAGCATTCCACAAACAAAACCACCACCACATTTAATTTCCAGAGTCCCAATTAGCTATTATGTTTTCTAGTGATTGTTTTATTGTGTGAATGAGGTAATCGTTGATGATTAGATGCCCCCAAAGACAGAATTCTTTATTGTAAGAGTAATCAAAAAGTATAGAATTATTCATGTGAATTTTTCATTATAGTAAGCAAGTCAGAGAACTCGTGACTTCAAACAGTAATGGTACATCCCTGCCTGGGAGATCCTCCAAGCCCTTCTAGAGTAACATGTCCACAAAAGATTTTTTTTCTTCATCTGCAAAAGTGATGTTTCTTTCCCTTTTATTGTGTTGGTTAATGACACAAGCAGGTCCATTTGGCCCATCAAGTTGAAAGATGCCTGTGTCATTTTTGTCTTTTTGGTCTCTAACTATATAATGTCCTTTCAAATCTTTCTCAATTCCTTTCCTTCTACCTTTTTGCAAACATTTTATTACTTCTTAATTGTGTTCAGAGTCTTCATGATCTCCCCAGCACAGATCTGAGTTTTCAGTCTTCTTTAGTGTAAACCTTCTGGTTGTTCATCATATGGTCTTCAAGAGAGGTTTCCCAATACATGCTCTTCATACCCAGGGGTGTCTGTGGAAGACAGTGGTATCAAGAGCAGGGAATTGGAGAGAGAGGGAGGGAGATCCACCTTCCAAGCTTACCAACTCATTTTAGTGAGTACAATTCTTTTTTTTTTTTTTTCCATATGAGTAAGATCTTTCTTTAAGTAGTTATGTTGTTTAGAAACCTGGCCAAATATTTGTCTGGCTTCAAAATATTTACCAATTTAATTTCCTTCCTCTTTCATACCTTTTGCAATGAAGCTTTAACAGATGATAAAATGGAAGATTCTGTGGAGAAAAAATATATAAAAGATTTGAAATGCAGAACTTATTGTGGGGACATTTAGGAATTTTGGACCTCCAAGATGACTGGCCAAAGCAGGAAACTAGGAAGTGTTATGGTTGTGGTAGAGTTGTAAAATCACATCTTTGAAGTGAAATGAACAACTCTGGTATTACCCTCTCCAAATGGAGAGGGCTGAGGGGTACTACAACCTTACCTTATGCCTTATGAAGGGGTACCACAGGCTTGTGGAAAGCATCTGTTACGTATGTGCCCCTAAAGTTAGGTGAGACCAGAGAGAGTGGAGTGATGCCCAACTCATCCCTGGGAAAGCAGCAGGTTAGAAATGGTGGCCTTAATAGGTCTACCTTCCACAGTTATGTCCTGCCTTGGAAGAAAGCCTGGTCCACAAAGGGACTGCAAAATAAGCCAGGACTAAGACTTGGTTAGAAGCAAGAGTGTTACAGAGTTATGTTCCCTGTGGATGAACACCAAATTTCTCCAAAACTCCTCATAAAGAAAAAGATCATCCTAACCAACCCCAAGCTCAGGGACCGTGAAGCCACCCAGAAAATAAAAATTTCTGTTCTATCCCCAACCTCTCTTCCCTTCTCCCACTTCAACTCTACAATGGGAACCAGAGAAAGTGAATGTGGAGAGTAGACACTGAATATCCCACTCCTTCCAGGCCAATTATAGACCTTATCGTGGTGGGAGAAGAGAATAAGCATTAAGTTTGATTAAGAATAAAATATTGATTACTGAAGTGGACTAGATACATTCTAATTACTGAATTGAGGCTCTCACCTGAAACTTAAAATCGTTTTAGGGCTTTTACTGAAGAGTTAGCAACAATTTCAGAGGAAATTTTTAGTTGATCATAGCCTATAAGTTGTGTATTCAGCCAACATTTATCCTGGAGTGCCTGATTGGCTCAGTCGATTAAGCATCTGCCTTCAGATTGGGTCATGATCCCAGGGTCTTGGGATCCAACCCCCTCATCAGGCTCCCTGCTCAGTGGAGAGCCAACATCTCCCTCTCCTGCTCCCCCTGCATTATACTCTCTCTCTCTTTCTCTCTGTCAAATAAATAAAACTTAAAAAAAAATAAAAAGAACAGCTTTTATCTAAAGTTTTTTCAGTCACACACACATACACGCATACACACATTCATATATCATTTACCTTTTGAAGAATATATTATACATTTGCATTCTTTCCACAACTGCCCTTTGTTCATACTTTTTGCTTACTTCAAATAAGGCATCAGTGTGCCCCCAAAGCCAGCTGTGCCCTCATTTCCTACATGAAAGACCCCTTCTTCCTTGACAGGCTGTCTCTGTGTCATCAACTTTCCTCTGAAACTTGGGAAGTGTCTCTATGAAAGCCAGTACTACAGTTAGAATTCTGAAAGGATAGTGTGTGTCTCCTGCCCTCCAGAAGCTCAAAATCAAATGGGATTTGCTTGTGAAATATAAAGAAGTTCAGGAGAGGAAAAGAACCACTGTTCTATTTTTTTTTAATTTCCTTATTTCCCCAAAATAATAAAAATGTACTATAAAAATAAAATATTGCTACAAAAGTTGGATATTCATCCTTTCTGATGGAGGCATAATATTCCATTGTATATATGTACCACATCTTGTAGAGAAAGTCAAGTATCACCTGGTTTCACTTATTTGCGGTGCATAAGGGGTAATGTAGAGGACAGTAGGAGAAGGAAAGTAAATGGGAAGTAGGGAAACTCAGGGAGAGAAATGAAACAAGAGAGACTTTGGACACAGAAACAAACTGAGGGACTTGGAGGGAGGGGGGTGGGGGGATGGGAGAGCCTGGTGGTAGGTACTGAGGACACCTATTGCATAGAGCACTGGGTGTGGGGAATGGGGAATGAATCTTGGAACACTGGAAAAAAACTTAAGTAACAATAAAAATAAGTAAATAATAAAATAAAATAAAATGTACTGTATTTAACTTCAGTTCATTGTAGTTATTTTACAGGGAAAAAAACCTTTTTCTTCCTATCTCACCTGGATGGGTCAAAAGTTAAATTTATGAGCTCAAGTTTCCCACAAAAGACGATGGAAGAAAAAAATTAAGATATTTCAAATATAGCTCATAAATTCCTGCTAATATTCCACTTCTCAAGCAATCAGATATTCTTTTGCTGTAAATAATATAGATCATGATTACAATAGTAATCATAAAATAACAATAGTAACAATTTAAATTTTATAAAAATATTTTTTCAAAGAATTAAATTACTTTTGTGTACAGTAATAAGCAAAATTTAAATCTAAAAGCACTGTGACATGATCGTTAATTTTGATTGTCTATAGCTTTTAAGTCTCCGTTCTCTTTTTAAATTTCCCATCATTGTGAGTTTCTTTAGATTTTCACACGTTTATCCAATTTTAATCTCAAAATTTTAGAAACTCATGCAAAAGCCTGATTTCCAGGTTGAAAACGATAGTTGTCTGTCCAGTATAATTACACATATTAATTAGGTCATTTTTTTTCTAAACCAATGTTAGTAAAATAAAAAATGTAATAGGAATATCATGAAGTTCAAGAAGAGGTTCCTGTGTCCATTTTGGGCTTATCAGTTTAAAATATGCCAGACTCTTGCTTTTACTGGGGCTATTGGATATTTGTGTGCTTTATAGTTTTTGTTTTGTTTTGTTTTAATTCACAATGATGTTCTTAAGCAGATTAGTACAATGTCCAGGCTTTCTCTGATTATAAGGAAGAATCTTTTCAGGTGCCACAATATTCTGGAACATTCTGAGCAAAGAAATAATCTGAGATGCCTAAATTTCTGAACCATAAATAATAAATTCAATATTAAGAAGTTGATCTAGAGGTATTTTAGTCTTTTGTCTATTAACTGCCTGCTGGGACTGCTTCTAGATCTCAGAGTTAGAGGTGAAATATGCTAAAGGACGCATTATTTCTAAATCTTCCTCAAAACATCCATTTTCCAATTACTAATAAGCATCAAATAAAAATTTTAATATCAGAATAATTAAAATTACAAGGAAAACAATGTTTAGTATTTTTGTTGACAGCATAAAATTTCGTAAACATTTTTATTTGCAAATATTAGGACTGAAACTTAAGATACTCTGGAAATGTATTCAAAGACTTTTTTTTTTTAAAGCTTTTATTTATTTGACAGAGAGAAACACAGCCAGAGAGGGAACACAAGCAGGGGGAGTGAGAGAGGGAGAAGCAGGCTTCCCGCCGAGCAGGGAGCCTGATGTGGGGCTTGATCCCGGGTCTCTGCGATCATGACCTGAGCTGAAGGCAGTCGCTTAACCAGCTGAGCCACCCAGGCACCCCTGTATTCAAAGACTTTTTAACAGTTTTACTGTTTTTAAATATGACTAATATAAAATTATTCGAACTAACATAAAGTGTGCTCTGACACAAAAATTAGATTTTCTTCTTTAATTCATTAGAGCAGTTTTGTTTAAAAGATTGTTCTAAAAACGTGTTGGTCTTTTTTTTTCCTTACACACACACAAAACCCTACATCCTAGCAGTCTATTGCTAAAAAAATATGATGCCATATTGTTTGTCAGGGAATTTTTTTTTTTTTTTTTTGGTCAGGGAATTTTTAAACAACTAGCTGGTAGATTAACATATAGGACACTCTGGAAATATTGAAATGTCATTAATATGTTACTTATTTCTGCATTCATCCATCAAATATTGAGTACCCAGTATGCATCATGCATAATTCTAGTTGCAAGAGATTTAGCACAGAATTTAAAGACAATTATCACCTGCCTTCATGTATCTAATATTCCAGTGAAGGATTACAGTAACCTCCTTTAAAGGAACACATTAGGATGACAACACTTGAGACATTTGTGTGCATTTTGTGATCAGATTTTCTATTAGTGTTTTCAGTATTCCCAGAGTGCTCTTAGAATATCAAAAGCAACTAACACTTTTAAGCACTAATTAACTTTTCACCAAGAATGTGAAAAAACTTGGAAGCAAATATCTATGCCTATGTATATATATCCTACTCAAACTGAAATTAAGGAAAGTTTTAACAATAATTTTAAAGTACTTGAGAAGTCAGCTTTTCATGGGTTCAATAATATAATTTGAAATACTGCTGCTCTGGCGGGCACTCCTATAATACAATTTCTTTGACTTCTCTTTGAGAAAAAGCAACCTTTTTTTTTTTTTTCTAAGGCACTTCATGTAGCACGTTAATTCAGCATTAATTATGGAATATGTCAAACTGTATTTCAGTCAAAGCTCTCTGTAAGTCTCCAGAGCTTTCTTAATGACAGTAATTATAGGTCATAAAAAGAGTCGTCTAAAATTAACATTTCTCTCATGTCTTGATAGGAAAATGTAAATGGCTGCATGGTACAGATGTTTTGATTAGTAAAATTTACACTTCCTTTTTTGTTTCAATGCTTGTCAAACTTCACAGTGTTAAACGTAAGATGCTGCATTTCTCATCTCTCTGAATAGATAAAGGTGTATCAAAAGTGGTTAAAGAAGTTCTTAAAATGCTATACCTTATTATTTTATGCTGTAATTAAACAAAAATAAATCAACAGTTTCTTCTTCAAAAAGTGCAAGAATTCTTCCAGCAGATGAGCAAGCTAAATTCTTTGCTTTTAGAAATTCCACAAAAAAGGTATAAAAAATTGTATCTGATGCAAGCTTATAAAAATGATTTATTCAAATGTAGGAAAACGTCAGGCCAACTTACATATTGATCTAAGTCTCCTGGTAAACCATATTTTATCATATACGATCAGAAAGAACACACAAAACCTGCTCTGTTCTGAACTGTCAAAATTTACTTACTAGAAAATGAAAATGGAAACATTCTGGTTTAAACAATGTTAATATCATCAAACATCCAGGGAAATATAACAAATTAAAAGAGAATCACTTCAAAGAATAAAAGGCCTACACCTTAAGTCATAATAAATCTAATACTTGACATTCATCTCCCTGGAAAATAAAATTAGATAAACTTTTGCAAGGGCATTCAGAAGAGCCAATCCAGTTTATTAATAATTTCCTGTTTTCATATTGGAAGCTCATATTATCTGGTTGCAGCCACAGTAGACCTCCACAGATATTTAATAAAGCTGCGGTCGGTAATCCTCTCTGATTACCTCTAACCTTCCAGCTATAAGGCACACTGTGCTTTAGCTCCACAGAAGGACAGCACACTGTCCCCTGCTCTCATGTTTGACAGCTTATTCTGCTACATCAAGCCAGCACAAAATTACTTTTTTTCCAAATCCATCCCTAGTTAATAACCAAAAGTAATAATGGCATTCAGACTGCATAATACTCTGAGAAGGCAAAATGAGGCAATAGAGGGAAAAAAAGATTAAAGAATGACTATTACAGAAGGGAGAGCAAAAACGGAATCTTGTAGCACACAACAATGTTTCAATTACAATGCCATGCCGAGAATTCGACACATCGCGCTGCAAAATCCACACCACAGGGCCCAGGCAACTGTGGATGAGACTTCCTATTGTATTTACACGACGAGTGTGGCTATTCTAGTGACCCAGGGCAACATTTGAGAATTTCCTTTCCCAATTATTCTTGGACTTTCTCTTGGGAAGAAGAAATGACTTACCTTTAGTGGAAAACGTCTAGCTAATAGAAATGCATTGCTTTGATCTCACCTTATGGTCTGCAAGAGTAATAGGGTATTTTGCTTATAGAATAGATCAGACTAACCTTAATCCAGATTTACAAACATGTAAATCCAATTCGATCTATGTTTTTTAAAAAGATGAAATACCAAATTAACAGTCTGAACTCTCACTTGAAAAAATTGAGTTAATTTTTAAATCATATATGTAGGATTTACATTCATTTTCATTAAAAAAAGGTGAATGATATTGGTGTGGGCTTGAATCTGTGTCAGTAAATAGAGAGAAAAAAATAAATGCATTTCCTCTTTCCCTCCCTCTCTCTCTCTTCCCTCCCTCCCTTCCTCCTTTCCTCCCTTCCTTCCTTCTTCCTCCCTCCCTTCCTTCTTCCTTCCTCCTCCCTCCCTTCCTTCCTCCTTGCCTCCCTTCCTTCCTTCTTTCCTCCCCCTCTCCTTCCCTCTCTCCCTCCCTTCCCCTCTCCTCCCCTTCCTTCCTTCCTTCCTTCCTTCCTTCCTTCCTTCCTTCCTTCCTCTCTGTCCACCTCCTTCCTTTACTCCTTCCTTTCTAGCCTCTCTTCATTAATCACTCTCACTTGGCTTTTCCTTTCTTTTTTTTATCAAGACTTTATTTATTTACTTAAAAGAAAAATAAAGAGAGAGCACATGAGCTGGGGATGAGGGGGAATAGGGGGTAGGGGCAGAGTGAGAGAGAGAAGCAGACTCCTTACTGGGTAGAGACCCCAGAGGAGCTTGATTCCAGGACCTGTGATCATGATCAAGCCAAAGACAGACACTTACCAACTGACCCACCTAGGCACCTGGCTTTTCCCCTTCTTCCTCTTTGCATGTCTTCCCCCCTTCCTTTTCCTCCGTTTTTCTTTGTACAATATTTTCCAGAGATAGCTTTCACATATTTTATATTTTTCTGGGTGACCAACAATAACTATACAATATCTCTACGCTTTGAATGGTCACAGATTTAAGAAAGTCATAATTAAGTTAAACATTTTATGAAAAGCAAAAAACACCTACTTGTGTGTTTGTATCTCATATATGTACACAGGTAAGTGGTATTTCTCACTGATATTTATTTTATACACAGGATGTAATTGGAATATGTCATCAATTCCCTGAATGTCTGTTAGGACCTTTACATCTACTTTCTTTCCTGTGGTCGACATCTCTTTGACAACGTGAACTTATGTTCAGGTGTTCATGAGAGAAGTGGAATGGTGATCTTTGACACTGCCCCCTTCTCTTGTCCCATCTAAGTCTTCACTTAGCGTGACCTTTTGAATGTCTTTTGAATCCAACCATTCATTTTGCTTCATTTCCTCTGCTGCACATCAGCCAAAGCCAGCATTTTACTCATTTAGACTGGACCAAGACCTCCTAAGCAGACTTCCTGCTCTTTTTTTTTTTTTTATTTTTAAACACCTTTAATACTTTTTTCACTTTGCTTCCAGATGACTCCTTTATACATGTGCTAATTGATCATGTCCTTATTCTTGAAATACTTTAGAAACTAAAACTGATATTTATTTACAAGGTAACTTCTGAAGGAAAAACTAAGTCCTGAACAGCAGGGATTCCAATGCTTCTGCCTTTCAACCACAGTTCCAACCATTTCCTAGGTTCTTGGATTTGCTTGCATGTACCTTGTTTTGAACCAACCAACTAAACAAACAAACAAAACAAAGGGAACAAAGAATGGTTTCTTGTTGCCCTATTCCACGTAACTGAGTGGAATAGAAAATGGAAAAGGTTGATTTAAATGATTTTCGCTATATCCAGCAAACGGTCAAAAACCCCTGATGTCTTTTAGCCGCCACTTGCTATGGAGATGTATTTGGTACAGCTTCTGTTTTCCGTGTCACCCCTTTATGGCACTACAGAGGCAATCTAAGGTAGTCATAAAGTAATTTTTAAAAATGAATTTGACTTCTCATACTAAACATTGCTAATGTAATATTGCAATGCTGGTTTTCATTTGAGGGTAACTTTTGGAGGGAGACAAAAATTGTACCTTCTAATCAAACTGTTCTTTTTCCTCCTCCTTCAGAGATCAATTATCTTAGTTAACTTTACTGTCCTCCCTTTTCTTCACTTCCCTCTCTCCTGTTCTAGTGGATATATAGTCTGTGGGATGCATTATGGGATAAATGGTTCACCACAAAATCCTCTTTCCAGGAAGGGACTATATCCTTGTACCTTTTGTTGCAGCTTTACCTGTTTTGTTCTCTCTCCCTTTAAACACATAATGATTTTACCAGGAGAGTAAAGATAGAAGCAAAAATCTGGGTAACTGGTGTAATTGTGATTTAAAACCAAAGTGAGGATTTATATTATCTGACCTATTGCATGGAGCACTGGGTGTGGGGAATGGGTAATGAATCTTGGAACATTGAAAAAAATAAAATAAATAAAATAAATAAAAATCTAATTAAACAAATCATTGCAGACTTCCTGCTCTTGTTTAAGCTAACACATCCAGAGCAATCTTTTGAAAATGCAAATATTGGGCGCCTGGGTGACTCAGTGGGTTAAGCGTCTGCCTTCGGCTTAGGTCATGATCTCAGGGTCCTGGGATCAAGGCCCGCGCCTGGCTCTCTGCTCAGTGGGCAGCCTGCTTAGAAATGCAAATATCATGTTTCTTTTCCTCCTAAAGCTCTTCAAGGCTTCCAGATATGTTTAGGATAAAACAGAAACCCTTAATATAATCATGAGGCAAAGTATGACTTGGCACCTGGCCAGCTCCCTAGACTTACCCCAGACCAACCACTAGCACTCACTCGCACTACCCAGGTCATGTTGGCCTCTGTCTTGCTTCCAAGGCTTTTTCATTGGCTGTCTCTCCTTTGGAGAAGTTTCCCCAGCCTATTCACCTGATTTCCTATTATTCATCTTCAGGATTCAGTTTAAATATTCCTTCTTTGGGAATACTTTCTCTGAGAACCCAGTCTAGTTTACCCCTAGCCCATATAAATGTTTTCATGGACCCATGCACTTTTCCTTCATAGAAATAAACACATCTCTAGATAGGTATATTGTGCATTTAATGCTTTTATCTGCCAGGAGAATAAGGGCAGGGAGAGGTCTTGTTCTCTTCTGTGCCCAAAGTTCCTACTCCAATGTCTGATACCCAGTAGTTTCTCAGTAGATATAACTCTAATGAAGTCATTGAGTATGTACATTTTCTATCACAACAGACATTATTCACTGGGAAGCTCTAAAATAAACTAATTATTGTACAGGAGAATTATTATATAGTATCTCTCTACCTTGTGCTCCTCATAAATGGGTCCGAGGCAAGGATTTGTATTGGGCGATTAATTTTTAGAAGTGTTTCCAGGACAGGACAGTAAGAAAGTGGGAAGGACAGAATAAAGAAAGGTCAGGGAAAGAAGGTAAGCAAGAAAGGGATTTCAGTCCAGATTCTTCCCTCGGAGAATGGTTTAGCCTGATCTTGAAAGACATTATGAAGCGCACATTATGCCTCAGCATCATCCCCTCTGAGGCATGTGAGCTATGTGGAGTGGTGTAAACTTGGACAATTCCAATTCTCTGCAACTGAATAGAAGGGGACTCCAGTAGGAGGAGGGAAATTCTTCAAAGAAGAATGACAAGTGTGGGTCATTGACACCGAGGGCCAGTGAAAGTGGCATAGAAATGGCAAAAGGTATTTGACCCATAGCATCACCAGTCTGCCAATATATATGTTTAGAATATTCTTGGACTTGGGGCGCCTGGGTGGCTCAGTTGGTTAAGCGACTGCCTTTGGCTCGGGTCATGATCCCGGAGACCCAGGATCAAATCCCACATCGGGCTCCCTGCTTGGCAGGAAGCCTGCTTCTCCCTCTCTCACTCCCCCTGCTTGTGTTCCCTCTCTGGCTGTGTTTCTCTCTGGCAAATAAATAAAATCTTTAAAAAAAAAGAATATTCTTGTACTCATTTTTTTTTTCTAAGAAAGATTAACTGAGTTGCCATTGCTTTGGCGTAAAGTTAATCACATAAGCTCTAGTAAACTTATTTTTTTAAAAAAGGTTTTATTTATTTAATAAAGTGGGGAGGGGCAGAGGGAGAAGAAGAGAGAGAATCCTAAGCAGGTTCATGCTCAGTGCGGAGCCCAATGTGGGGCTGGCTCCAAGTCAGGACCTTGAGACCATGGCCTGAGGTGAAACGAAGAGTCAGACACTTGACCAACTAACTGAGTGACTGAGCCACAGGGGCACCCCTGATAAGGTTTTCCTTAAATCATATTTCATCATCTTATCCTTCAAAATGTCTTTCCCCTTTTTTAGGGGGGGAGTCATTCTGATTTTTTAAGTTTCTTTATGAACATTTAAACAATGTTTGAACACAATCTTACTGAAAACTGTTATCCAGAACGCAAGTCCCATTTGTGAGCTCAGGAGTAATGTCAGGCCATGATGGTGCAAAATCAAAGTAATACTAAATTATATTTGGCCCCAGTAAATATTTAGGGCTTTGAATAGTCTGATGAACCATGCTCCCTGTGTTTCATATTTGTCTTAATTTGAGCAATCTACAAAGGTCCTTTAAATTTGATTCACTATGCTAAAGATGAAATGGGTTTCAATTGGTTTAATGGGATATTTTTTATGGATAAAATAATACCTCCCTGGGGCCTGCCATTCTATACCATATAACACAGGGAAACTTTCTGATCTAATCTCAAAAATTGCATTAGGTGAAGGAGAATTAAAAAATTTCATACAATCAAAGCTTGATTTCTAATTAATATAAGCTAGGCTATGCTATAATATCTGAAAGTTATGCTTCAAACATGATAACTTTCAATACTTGATCATATTGGAGGTACCATATAGAAGAACACTGATTAAGAGTTCCTAATCTCAAACAGCATATAACCAGTAAGCACCATTCTGAGATTTTAGAATATTGCTAAGAACCACTACCACCAGTTTTTGCTCATTAGATGTAGAAAGCAGTTTACAGACTGAGGACAGAAACTGCCTAATGGATGTCTTCCTATAGCTATCTTCATCCAAAGTAGATGTTAGCAACAGAAAACCAAAAGTATCAAATGCCCATCTGGGGTTTAGTAACTGCTGTCTTGTTCTTTCATTGATAGGAAGAGAAAGGGAAGGTCATACTGGATCACCATTTTGAATGACATCCATTTTTCTGTCTTTCATTTTTATTTATCTGTTTCTCCTGTATCTTGGTTGGAAAAGAAGACACTAACATTTAGTTTCATACAATTTAAATTATATACCAAACTTAGTTTGGGGAGCATAAGCCATCCTGTATTGTACTCTGTGTGATAGGTACTGTGTTAGAGACTGAAGATACAAAAAAGAATAAGATATAGACCATATCCAAGGAGGTCACAATCTCTAAAACTAGATTATTTTTGTATAATGTGCTACAATCATGAAGTCTTACTATTATACACAAATGAGCTCTTATTTCATCTTGGAAAGATCTTAACAGTTTCTAGAGCCACCGCCAACTCCATGCTTACCCCCAATATCTATAAAGAAGACAAAGTATGTATCCCATTCTGGATAATGTTGTAGACCTAAAATGGGAATATCTTCTGCCTGGGTGCTTCATCAGCAAATAGAAATTTAGATAACTTTTGTGTCTTTGTTAATGCTTCATTTGACCAGAAACATAGTACATCCAGTCAGCCAATCCCAAAACACCAAGCCGACTCTGGGTCTTCTGATCCCAAACAAGATGGAGTATGTGGCCCTCGCCAGTCAGATATTTTCTATTTTCATTTTCCTTGTTCTTGTTACTTATCCTATAAAATTTTCCTGCCTTCTGCCCCATTTCTCCAAAAGGAGACTGTCTTATCTACTTTATAAAGTGTTAAGTGAAGTTTATTTATATCACATCATTGTCTTCTTTAGTCATTTTTTAAATAATTGAACAGATGAGGAAAGTGAAGGTCAGAAAGGCTGTGGCTTAGTATTCTTTCCTCAAGATTCATGACTCCTGAGAGGTATGTCTATCCATCCTGCTTCATTTCCTGCTCATCTTTCAACACAAAGAGGCATGAATGCTGTACCCAGAATGTCACCAGCTTCTCTCACTAAGAACGTGCTCCCTTTCCTGGTCACTACATTAATGTTCACCTTTCAGTTCTTGTCTGTTTTATTTTCTGCAGTATTTCACAGTGTTGACTACTTCTGTTTCTCTAGGTTTTTGTACTTTAACACTCTCTTGGATTTCCTCTCATCGCGGATCCCATTTTCTCGTATTTATTTCTTTGTATGTGTGTATATTTAATTAATTTATTTTCTTGTTGTTCTCTTTCAGTGTTTAAAACAAACTCTACAGGAGACATCCCCTGGACCATATCATATCATATATCCATTGCTTGGTTGGCTTAATCTCTTCACATGGTTTCAATAGTTATTTAATTGATCAGCTGAATAACTATAGCTACTATCTAGATATTTATCCTGGGATTGAAGTTGAGGTCTTAACCATTCACATACAAATAATAGACAGACACAGATAGAGACAGAAAAAGGATTCTAGCACTTCCCTCAGTTTTCACATAAGCAGCTAGATAAAAATCAGTGGAGTTCATTCTAATGAGAGAATTCAAGATGAGAAGTATTGGGATTATATAATGAGTTTAATTTACTAAGCATGATGGACTAGTAGGCTATCTTAATGTTGATTAATAGACCTCCCACGAAATATGCAAGAGGGGCATACATATTTGAAAGTAATTAGTAAACAGTTGATAAGGAAAAGAAGAATGAAGAATGGAGGGCATAGGCAGTGTCTGGATGGCTCAGTCGGCTAAGTGTACAACTCTTGATTTTGGCTCAGGTCACGATTTCAAGGTTGTGAGATTGAGCCCCATGTTGGGCTTCATTTTGAGCATGGAGCCTGCTTAAGATTCTCTCTCTCCCTCTCTCTCTGCCCTCCCCTTACCCCATTCACATGCATGTTCTCTCTCTAGAAAAGAAAAGGAAAAGGAAAAGAAAAAAGAAAAAAAGAAAGAGAATGAAAAAGGTAACTCAGAGAGTATTCAGTCTGAAGAAAGAGAGGCAATATAGAGAGAAACAGGTTTGAAATATGATCATAAGTTCAATTTGGGAAATATCCATAATATCAAAATGCAGAGTTCCAGGAGACCAGTTGTTTTTATGCTGGCTTCTCAGATCTCAAAGAGTTTCTCAGGGATCAGTGTGAAGCACCAGAAAGGCAACATGGATGGTTTTTGGAGTTTGGGGGCTTTGGAGTTTCAGACCAAAGTTCTTTGGGCTTTTGTACATTCAAAGAAGCTCTTACATGGAAGAACATAGCATTCATGTATTTATTTATTGCTGATGTTAAAGTTTGAAAACCACCAAAGGAAATCTGTATTTATTTTGTGGAGAAAACTGAAGCATAAGAAAAATTAAGTCATTTTACCAAGTCACACAGCTTCTAAGTTGCCAAGAATAAATGGTGTTTTTCCATTATACTGTCTTCTTATACTGTTTTCACCATTCGGTTTATGTTCAAAGCATCTTTCAGTTCTATGCCTTTCTTTGGATCTTCACTCATACTTCTTTAATTAATACTATCTTCAGCTGTCTCATAGATTATAGAACAACTTCCTCTAGATTTACCTAACACCATCTCACCCTATCTCCTTCTCAACTCATTTTCCAAACTAAGCAAACCTGATTCTATAAGTCAATAGCTTAACTCCCTGAGCAGCTCTTAAATGTCAACAAGATAAAGTACAAGCACATAACTTACAAAGATTCTTCCTTAATTCTCATTTTCATCTCATATAAGACTCTCAATTTTCTAATAATTGTGTACTTATTTTATTTCAAGTACTTTTCAGTAATAAATAACTTTTGTTCCATTTAATATATGGGAAGACATTTAAAAATTTAGTATCCAAACTGTTACACAATTATATATTGTGATAACTGTTCTAAAGGAAAATTTTAAAAGGTTCTAAGAAAGAGGTTAAGAATAATAATTTAATAATTAAACTACATTTTCAGGAAATGCTTTTTCTTGAAAAAAAAATTACTTAATTTGAGATTCACGGGGAAATAGGTGTTGGCTAAGGAAAGATTCCAGAGAGGACACACCCAGCAGGAGAAGCAGCATTGGTGAAGGTCCTGCATCAGAAAAGAGATTGGTGTCTTCAGGAAACAGAAATAAGGCTAATGTGGTTGGAGCCCAGGAAACTAAAAAAGAACGGGGAGTAAACCTGAGGTATACAGACACTAGTCTTTACAGTTACCGGAACAAGCTATTCTCTCTTTGCCTCTCTCTCACCATCACTGTGTCTCCTCTTACCCTCTGCACTTACTATTTCCTCTATTTTAAATGAAATCTTCTGCTACCATAGAAGTCATTTTTAATGACTTTTCTACAATTAACTTCATTCACTAGGACACAGAGTAGATGTTACCTCATTTGGAAAGTGTATGAGTCACAACAGACGGACTGCTACAACAAACAACTTCAAAATTTCAGTGCTTAACATGCTAAAGTCTATTTATCTCTTATGAAAATCCAATGCATATGTCCCTAAATAGACAGTTTTTGAGGGCCTTTCTTCTTAGTGGTGACTCATGAACCTGACTCACTCCAAATTGTGTCTCTAGCACTCCCTGGGGATTTAGGATCATTTATTTTCAGTCATTGTATATGGGAAAAGAGAGAGTAGAGTAGCACAGGGGAGGTTTTTACGGGTCAGACTTGGACGTGACTTGAATAATTTCAGCCCATATTCAATTGGCCAGAATTCTGCCCAGGGCCACTCCTAACTGCAAAGGAGTCTACTGGGAAGAAACAATGGATATAGTGAACAACCAGCTACTCTCTGCCATATTTCTTTCTTTTGACCACGAAATAAATACCAATTTCAACCTTTTTTCCATCTAGAGAATACAATCAGACACTTCCTAAGTGAGACAGCCTCAATTTCTACCCATTCTGTCCAGATTGAAATCTTGGATCTCTGAGGGAGGTGTTGCCCCAGCCATCACATCTAAATGTGGTCCTGCATGGTCTCTCAAAACATGGACTAGTTGTTTTCAAAGCAACTTTAAAGAGGCACAAAATAGCTGCCTGCTTGTAGATAGGCACATGCAGTCACTGCATTATAGCAAATGAGAAATCCTGTCAGAAATATAGGAAGGCAGGAAGGGAGAAAGGGAGAAAGGGAGGAAGGCAGGAAGGCAGGAAGGCAGGAAGGGAGGAAGGGAGGGAGGAAGGGAGGGAGGAAGGAAAGAAGCAAGGAAGGAAGGAAGGAAAGAAGGAAGGGAGGAAGGGAGGAAGGATGACAATACCATTTTCAGTATTAGGAATTCAGAATCTTAATAATGCTGATAATTGTACATATTAGACACTAGGTTAAGAATTGCACTTTTTTTTCTCTAAGTTCTCACAGCAACCATATGAGTTGGGTATTACCATTACTTCCATTTTACTGATAAAGAAACACAGTTCAGGGGCACGTGGGTGGCTCACTTGGTTAAGTGCCTGAATGTTGATTTTTGGCTAGGTCATGAACTCAGGGTCCTGAGATCAAGCTCTGCCTGGGCTCCCTGCTTAGCGGGGACTCTGCTTTAGGACTTTCTCTGTCCCTCTCCTACTGCCCCTACTCCCTTATGCTCACTCTTTCTCTAAAATAAATAAATAAATATTTTTTAAAAAAAGCAGAAGAAAAGTTCAGAGAGCTTAAACGACATGTATTAGTACATAGATATTAATTAATTGCCTGACCAAAATTTAAGACTTATTTATTATTATATACAACCTTTCATATCATGATCTGAGTAGCTAATGGGCCATCTGCTTAATCATTCAATCATTACTACCAATTACATATCAGTGAAAAATTCACTAAACCTTCATAACACTGCCAAGTAGAGTAACCACTATATTTATATTAAGGGTTTTGAAAGTATCTACAAATATAATAGTACTATTTAGACACAAAATCTTTGAAATCTGAACCTAACAACTCATGAAATATCTCAATACATTTGAACAATAATTTCAAATTTTCAAATTATTAATAACTTCAGTTATTAAGCATCAGTTTCCATTACTATGGCATTATTATGAAAATATAACTAGTCAATACGTAATTTTAAGATTTTTTCAAGATACTACTTCTAATAAATAACCTTACCATAGTTCATCACAAATGTATCTAGTCCAAATAAAGACATTTTCCTTCTACCATAAATTTCCCACAGAAATATGAACAGCCTTTCTGATTCAATGTAAATGTAAAGGCACAAATTGCTTTCTATGGAAAGAATTACAGAAGTTTTTTAGTCTTAAATGATAATTAGGGCAATACATTGGAACAGCTGAAGAACTGCTCTGTTTTGTAAAGTACCATTTTTTCCATGGGTAAGATAGACTACCCAAAATTACTTTCCATCACTTATCTTTCAGGACAAAGAGGACATTTACATAGGGCTCCCAGGTGGCTCTGTTGGTCAAGCATCTGCCAGCGGCTCAGCTCCCTGCTCAGTGAGGAGTCTGCTTCTCCCCGCTCTGCCTCTTCCCTGGCTTATGTTCTCTCTCTCTCTCTCTCTTTCTCAAATAAATAAATAAAATATTTTAAGAAAAAAAAAGGACATTTACACAGGCAAATATTTCTGATAGTAGTTGCATTTTTTAAAATTTAAAAAGTATTGAAATAAAAAAGTATTTTTTAAGTTTACCATTCTCAGAGGGCACTATGTTCACTGTTTTGTAACATTTTTATTCAGTAGAATGCATTCTTTTTTAATTTCAATAAGCAAATGCTTTTTTTCTATGAACTTCCAGGGATATCTGAAAAATATAATTGCAGTTCTGTTATCACAGATTAATTTTTATTTTTTGAAACAACACATACAGTTCCAATAATGTTTCTGTTTTAATATATGCTTTCTTTTTAATGCATTAATGCAATTGGCTAGCAACTTTTTCCTGGACTTTGAATTTGTAATTGTAAAAAAGGCAAATATGGCAATCAAGAGCCCAGAAGAAATCCCTTATCAAATTAGAATCAGCTGGCAAATTCAGATCTTAGCTAATTAACTGTGCTCTTAAAAATTTTTCTGAGAAATGAACTCAATTTAAACTAAAATTAAGTAAATTAAAATATGTTTGAAAATCAGATAGAACAAAGCCATTAATTTCAGTTTAGCCAGTTTAATCCAGCCAATCCTGTTCTAACCTGATGCACCTCTCACTCTAAGCAGTTATGAAGTTAACATTAGACTATGAATATTATGCTCAAAAACATCAGATACCATTAACTTGCCTAATAAAATTATATATAGTTCTGTTAATCATTAATAAAAGTTAAAAAACAAAGTAGTTCTTTTCTTTCTAAAGCAATGGCATTAAGCTGACATAGGGAAAAATGTTTCTACTTTCTCAAAATGAGAATTATTTCCCATACAAGTCTTCACTAAACTGGTCCCTATAGTATTTTTACTTCATTGTATATAATATGCAACAAAGAACATTTTGGGACTGTGTTGTTGTTGTTGTTGTTGTTGTTGTTTTCCTTTACATTACACACTTCCTCTCTACACACACATTTTTTTTTTCTGGCACTTTACTTCCCAGATACACTTAGTCTTGCCACCATCAAAAGAAGAGGAAAAAAAAAAACCCAACAACCTATTTTATTCAATTTTTTTTTCAAAAAATCTTCATTATATGAAAGATTTCAAAAATTCAGAAGAAAGAAAATATTTATAAATGCTAAAGTCAAAATACATATATTATTTAAGGATTTATTCATACATTTTAGAAAAAGAGATCACAGTGGGGAGGAGCAGAGGGAGAGAGAAACCCAAGCAGACTCCACACTCAGCACTAAGACTAATGTGGGGCTCAATCTCAAGACCCTGGGATCAGATACTGAGCTCATGACCTGAGCTGAATCGGAGGCTTAATTGGCTGTACTATCCAAGTACTCCAAAGTCAAAATACTTTTTTAAAGATTTTATTTATTTATCAGAGAGACAGTGTATGTGTGCAAGTCGAGGGAGAGGCAAATGGAGAGGGAGAGAATCTCAAGCAGATTGGCTAAGCACAGAGCCCAACAGGGGCTCGATCTCATGACCCTGAGATCATGACCTCAGCCAAAATAATCAGATGCTTAATGACTGAGCCACCTAGGTGCCCCTCAAAGTCAAAATTTTTTAAATGAGAAATTTAGAGAGAGCTAAAAAGCAATGCTAGCCTAATTTGTAAGAACTTTAAACAGTTATGCACAGGTATATTTCACATAAACAAATGCCTTCAAGTGAGATTTAATGACAGAATGGTTACTTTACTTTTACCTCATAACAACCACTATTGGATGGGGGGAAAGGTGTTATTTTCCTCAGACAGCATTATGTGTATTATTGTGGTGAACTCAATAATTATTATCAGTGCCTTGGTTTGGACATAAATTATATAATTACTTAAGTAATTATATAATTACTTAAGGATTCCTTTTGTGTGATAATGGTACCAGTATTTAGAGAAGACTGTTCAGTTGCATGAAAGTCATATATTGTGAGTTTCAAGAAAATTGGAGCAGTCATAAGATGTACAGAAATATAGAAATAGAATAAGAATAGGCTAGAGTAGACTTGAGTAGGCTAGAACGAATATCTCTTGAAGAGCAAAGGAAATGGCACTTATTTAGTTTTTTTAAAAGTCTATCACGGGCTAAGTGTCCGTTTGGATAACACTGCTGGATAGAAATAGCAGGCTTCAGTAATCTCGTATATTCGTCTACAAAGCAAAGAGAAACCCAGCTCTATGTATGTTTAATTTTATCTCACTTTTTCCATTCCTCTTTTTGTATGCGTTTCATAGTGTATATAATAGTTCAATAGTACTCAATAGGTTTTAAACAAATAACTAAGCATATTGGAAGCATGATCACAAAATCCATCCTGATGGGCGAGGCAAACAAATTGGTTTTGACAATGCTCATCTAAAATATGCTGAACTTTATTAGGCACTGGATATATTATGAACACTAAGCATAATCTCCCCATCATTCACGAGTTAAGGAGCCCTGAACAGTACCTAGAACATTTTGACTATGCTGTTATCATCATTACTAGTATTATGTAAAAATGATAACAGTGTCAAAAATACAATAGGTTTTTGTTGTTGTTGTTCATCATTTGTGTTTGGTGTTACACCCAATATTCTGAGTTAAAAAGTCACCTAAATAAAATTTCCTATGCAACAAAAGTCAGACTTTGTTCCCAAGATCTAACAAAAGAGTAACCATTGTTTAGGATATTAACTTAACTACTTAAAAAGTCATTAGGAGAATAATTAAATTTATGCAAAAGATCGCTAATATGTAGCATTATGTCAGCACAGCACATGCAACACTACTGTTTATGTGTACTGTGTTAAAGCTTTAGCATACTAACTTCTTTTTAAAAAATTAGTGATATGGTAAATATTACAACTTTAATATTAAAACATCCCAAATTCCTGACTGTCTTGAATTTAAAGTCACCATATATAAGACATATGGCACATTTATTAATGTATCTTTCAGGATAATTGCTCTTCTGTATTTGAAATAGATATTGAGGCTACAGTGTTTGTGTATGTTGAATTTCTGGCATTCTCCATGGAGAAACTACAAATTTACTATGCTTGATGTATGACAACTTTTCAGCATGTAAAGTTTCTATTTTTACTTATAAAGAAATGTAAACTATAATCTCAACACTTTAGCTACAAATATGGTTTTCACTGCCAATTTCTCAAACTAAATTTCTTTCAACATCAGCAGAAAACTAACCCATAGAAGGGAAACCATAAGTGCATAATAACTCATTCTCTATTGCCAATTTCATTCCAAATACTGAAAACAAAGCAAACAAAAGCTCATGAAACCAAAGTTAAGAACACATAATTTAGTGTCCACCATCACAGAATGGGGTCATATAGTTGCAAAATTAAGCCCAAGTATAATTTTCATAGTTTGTGCAAGAATTCTTTCTGTAAAAGTGGCAAAGCTCTGAGATAAGGACTTCTGTATGAAGACCAAGGTAAAGTTACATTCCCCATGACATATGTTTGTGATCCTTTCAAGTCTGTTTTAAAGGCTGAAGGGACCCCTAGGGGGCTCAGTTAAGCATTTTCCTTCAGCTCAGGTCATGGTCTCAGGGTTCTGGGTTTCAGCCCTGAGTTGGGTTCCCTGCTCAGGAAGGAGTCTGATTCTTCCTCTCCCTCTGCTCCTCCCCCCGCTCATGTTCTCTCTCAAAGAAATAAAATCTTTTAAAAAAAAATAAAGGCTGAATAAAAATATCTGATTTTTTTTAATGGAAAATTGAATAAAAATATTATGAATAATTTATACCATTTTAAACCTGTTTTACCTTTTTTGCAATAGTCTAAAGAGATAAAAAGATCATCAGTACTTTGTCCCCCAAAATAAAAATACGTATCAAATTGTTCGAATGATTGCAATGAAATATACCATTTTTTTTTACTCAAAATTCAATGCTTATAGTTACCATAGAAAACCTATTAAAACAATATTATGTGGTGTTACTGTAAATAAGGCACTTCAAAAACAAAAGATATTTAGTCTGAAAAAAGAAGAATGATTGTTATTTTCCTTTATTTATTTGTGTTTTGCTATCCCAAAGCCTGTCATTATGAAATAGTTCAATCATATACTAAGAGCATAATGAGGATACTGAGTCTGAAATCTATGATGTCTACACTGAGAGAAATATCCAGAGACAAATCAATAAGCACCAATTTCCTGGATTCTATGGCACACTGTTAATTAAAACTTTTTTCCCAGGAAAAACAAATATGCAAAAAAGTGCTATGATTGTACATATATTTACAACAGTAAGCTTTGAAGATGTTAAAACAAAAAAACAAAAAAAAGGTCATCTTTGGATTGTGGAAATATGGTATATCTTTGCATGTTTACTTAGGTCTCTGCTTTTAGAAAGTCTCTATATATAATGCTGTTGATCTGCATAAATGAGTAAGACTATTCTTATCCATAAATAAGACAATCCTTCTTTTCTGGTATATCCAGCATATTTTATGTTTTATTATTATTCCATCCAAGTTAACAAAGAAATATGGGGTCTGATTTTGGGCTGCCACTGTCTGAGTGACCTTACATAGGTCACTTGCCTCTTCTGAGTTACGGTCTCTAGTCCGCACTGAATGAGTTGGAAAATTCCAGCCTTATCTTCAAATCAGGGAAAGAGAGGAGGTGACAGAATTTAGCACTAGATTTGCTCCTTTGGGGAAGGACTCAATGTGATTTTTTTGAGGGAGTCATGGCAGGTAAAGCACTATATTGGGCAATAAAGGAATTTAGGGTCAAGGTAAGCAGTGGCAGATAAGAGTTTATAGCTGGGGTTGTCAGAGCAGGGAGCTGGAGTATAGAAGGAGCACAGCACAGAAGAGGTTAAAAGGGATGGAGGTATATGCTCTATACCAAGCAAATATTCAGCCGGCATAAGGGATGGGAACTGACACATATTAGCTTTTGCAGATGAGAAGAGTAAGTTATTATTATATCCCCTATGATTAAAATTTAAACAGAGAGAATTACAGCATTAAAAAGTTTTTAAAAAATTAAATCAAGTCCCCAGAAATGATAACTGGAATGTCTGAGATTAAAAATACACTAAATTCCTATATTAAATCACTATTCTAGATAAATGCATTAAATACCTATATTAAATAATTTACCTCAGTTTCTATCTTAAGGAATTAGAAAAAGAGGAGCAAATGTAACTTTAAGTAATCAGAAGTGAAGCAATAATAAAATGAATACAATGAAATAGAAAGCAAAACAAAAAAATCAGTAAAACCAAAATATAGTTCTTTGTGATCAATGAAATTGATAGTTCCCCTGCTAGACCAATAAGAACAAAAAGAGAAGACAGAAATTACCAATTTCATAAATGGCAAAAGTGACATTTAAGATACTTCAGATATTAAAAGGAAAATAAGGAAATGTTTAAAAATTTTATGTCAATAAATTTAAAAACTTAAATGAAAGGGAAAATTCATTGAAAGACACAAACTCCCAAAGTTCATTTAAGAAAAAATAGATAATCTGAATAGCCTTTTATCTATTAAATTAAATTAAATCTATACAGCTTTGTCAAACAAACCAACAAAAACAACTGTAAATCCAGCTGATTTCCCTAATGAAACATACTTAAAAATCAAGGATACACTTTACAAAAAAGCACAATAGGTGCAAGAAAGCCATTTGACAAAAGCTAACATATATTCCTTTTAAAAGTCATAAAGTAGGAATGGAAATAAACTTCCTCAAACTGAGTAAGGTTATCTAAAATATATACAGCTAACTTCATATTTAATTGTAAAAGACTGAATGTTCTCCCCATAAGATCAAGAACAAAGCAAGGATTTCACTATCACCATTCCCTTTTTTCCTTTTTTAAACATTTAAATTAAGTTAGCCAGTGTGTAGTACATTAGTTTTTGATAAAATGGTTAATGACTCATTAGTCGCATATAACTCCCAGTGTTCATCACATCATCTGCCTTCCTCAATGCCCATTACCAAGTTACACCGTCCTCCACCCACCTCCCCTTTCACAATCTTCAGTTTGTTTCCTGAAGTCAAGAGTCTCATGGTTTGTCTCCCTCTCTGATTTCTTCCTCTTCAGTTTTGCCTCCCTTATCCTCTTGTCCTCTGCACTATTCCTTATGTTCCACATATGAGTGAAATTTTATGGTAATTGTCTATCACCATTTCTATTGAACACTGCACTAGAATTCTTTGAGAGTATAGTAAGCAGAGAAAAAAAATTTATTCCCATTTCAAAAGGAAGAAGCAAACTACCTTTATTCAAAGAAACGTGATCATACTGTAGAGCATAATGCTGAATCTACAAAAAAAAGAATACCTTCTAGAACATATAAGTAAACTTCTATACATTAGTAACAAACAATCCAAATGATATTTTTTCAAATATTATTTACAGTTCCAAATGATATTTTTTCAAATATTATTTACAATTCCACAAAATGTTAAATACTTAGATACTTAGAGATAATCTGAAAAAGATTTAACACAAAGCAATGAAAATTACTGAAAACGTTTTTTGTTGTTTATATTGACAAAGCATATCTAAAATTCATGGAGGATTGAAAAGAATATAGGTAAAACACACTTTTTAAAAGGTGAATGAAGTTAAAATCCTAGCTACATATGATGTCAAAACTTCAGAATACAAGACTTTGTGATATTGGTATAAAGACAAACCAGCAGACCAATGGAAGCACACACACATATATGTGTGCATGCACACACGCACACACACACACACAAAACACACACACAATTGAACTGATTTTCTGACAGGATTGCAAAGGCAATTCAGTGAAGAAAGGATCTTCTTTTCCATAACATGGTGCTATGACATGTGGTTTTCAATTAGAAAACAAAAGCAGAAACAAACTTTCACATTAAAAATAGATATAAAAGTAAAGCCTAAAATCATAACACTTCTAGATGAAAACATAAGTGCAACATTTTTATGATCTTGGTTTTGGTAAAGATTTCTTAGATAAAATACTAAGAGCATAATGCACAAAATTTTTAAAATATGCACTGGATTTCATCAAAATTACGGATTTCTGCTCTTCAAAAGACACCGTTATGAGAATGAAAAGATAAAACACAGACAAGGAGAAAATATTTATATATTACAGATCATATAAAGGACTGATATCTAGAGTATATAAACTCTTAAGACTTAGTAATAAATAAACAAACCCAATAAAAAACTAGGTATTGTATTTCAATAAACCCTTAGTCATAGAAAAGATACAGATGACTAGCAAAGACATACAAAAACTATCAACACCATCAGTAATAGGGAATTGCAAGTGAAAAACACAATTACAGGGGCTCCTGGGTGGCTCAGTTGGTTAAGCAACTGCCTTCGGCTCAGGGCATGATCCTGGAGACTGGGGATCGAGTCCCACATCGGGCTCCCTGCTCAGCAGGAAGCCTGCTTCTCCCTCTCTCACTCCCCCTGCTTATGTTCCCTCTCTGACTGTGTTTCTCTCTGTCAAATAAATAAAATCTTTAAAAAAAAAAAAAGAAAAACACAATTACATATCACTACACATGTGAAATCGAGAATAGCCTATGCCAGAGTTATACAGATGTGAAAAAAAATGAAACATTCATACACTGATGATGTGAATGTAAAAGGGGTGCAACTACTTTGTGAAAGACTTCAGCAGGTTTTATTTTTAAGGTAAACATACATCTGTCATATGACCCAGCTTTTCTGTGACTAAATACTTACCCAAGACAAATGAAAGTATCATCTACACAAAGACTTGTGCACAACTATTCAAGAGTATCTTTATTTATAATAGCCCAAAATTATACTAATAAAAGAAGCCATTTGAAAAAGCATATACTATATGATTTTATTTGTATAAATTTCAAGGGAATTCATATTAATCTGTAGTAACACAAAGCAGATTAGTGGTTGCCTGAGCACAAGGAAAGGCATGGAAAAGACCAGCACATAGGAATTACAAGGGAAGTCTTGGAGGACATGATGGTTTCACAAGAGTATACATAGGTTAAAACTTACCAAATTGTACAATTCAAACATTTGTTCTTTATTCTATGTCATTTATACTTGAATAAAACCCTTCCTTAAAAAAAGAGAAATACTTAAAGAAGTTAAGCCAATAGGGAAAAAGGAGAGAGAAAAACTGAGTAGGAGTTCAGAGAGCAAAGATTTCAAAGACAAAGTTTTTAATTTTTGAGCACTACATAAAGAACAAAGCAAGAGGAATCTGTAAAATTTATAACACTATAGTGGATGCTGTCAATTTTTAAATGTTAGGAAAACTAAATAAATCCATCAAGTTCAAATCCTATGCAAGTTATAATAAGATATTCAAGTCATTATAAAAGAGAATAAGAACTAAAATGACATCTATAGATAACAGAAGCACACCAGAAGAACATGCCTTAAAAACAGATTAAAAAACTATATTTTTTTCCCCAAAAAAGCTAACTGACATAGAGAGTGCTGTAAGAATAAAATAATAACTGAGGCGCCTGAAAGGCTCAGTCAATAAAGGGTCTCTGACTCTTTATTTTGGCTCAGATCATGATCTCAGGATTGTGAGAAGCCCAGCCCTGCATTGGGCACCATTGGGTGTGGAGCCTGCTTAAGATTCTCTCTCCCTATCCACTCTCTCCCTCTCTTAAGAAAAAAGTAATAATGATGAAATAATAACATAAATCAGAATTAAAGAAACCAATAAATAAAATGGGAGAACTTAGAAAATTATTAAAAATTCAAGGGAAAAACTATCAGCAATGAAGATTAAAGTAGAAAAAAACAAGAATAAACATAGCTGATAACACTTTATTATCAATTGAAAACAAAAAGGAAAAATATTTAAATTTATAATAAATGAAGGGGCACCTGAGTGACTCAGTAGGTTGAGAATCTTAGTCTTTTACTTAGGCGCAGGTCCTGATCTCAGGGTCAGGAAATCAAGCTCTGCATCAGACTCCACACTGGGCATGGAGTCCACTTAGGATTCTTTCTGTCCCTCTCTCTGTCCCTCCCATCCTGCTCACACTCGTTCTCTCTCTTTCTTTCTAAAAAAAATTTTAAGAAAAAAGAAAATATGAACTATTTGAGGAAAATTAGCAAATATGGATGATAAAGAGGATCTAATAACATAACAAAATTACCTACACCAGAAAATCAAAGCAAGAGAACAGAGCAAGAGAAAAGAATAATACTATTATATTTTATTAAAAGTTTTCTAAAATAGGGTGCCTGGGTGGCTCATTGGTTAAGCAACTGCCTTCCGCTCAGGTCGTGGTCTCAGAGTCCTGGGATTGAGTCCCGCATCAGGCTCCGGGCTCCACGGGGAGTCTGCTTCTCTCTCTGACCTTCTCCCCTCTCATGTTCTCTTTCACTCTTTCTCTCTCAGATAAATGAATAAAATCTTTAAAGAAAAAAAGTTTTCTAAAATAAAAATACGAGCACATACTGAAATAACATATAACTAAGAAAATATGTTGCAGAAAGATCAATACCAAAAATCTAGTAAAATTACTAGAGAAAAGGAAATATACTTTTGACATTAATAAAAAAACAACAAATGTTTTGTAAGCAAAAAAATATATTAACATCACTCATTGTCAATATCTTTTGTCAGAATAAAATCTTAAAAAAAAAGGGGGGGGGGCGCCTGGGTGGCTCAGTTGGGTAAGTGACTGCCTTCGGCTCAGGACATGATCCCGGAGACCAGGGATCGAGTCCCACATCAGGCTCCCTGCTGGGCGGGAAGCCTGCTTCTCCCTCTCTCACTCCCCCGGCTTGTGTTCCCTCTCTGGCTGTGTTTCTCTCTGTCAAATAAATAAAATCTTTAAAATATATATATATCTTTTGTCAGAAGAAAATGGAATAACATTTAAGACATATGAAGAATTAAAATGTGAACTAAAGATTTTATTTTAGTTAAACAGTCTCAAATATGAATGGAATAACATTATCAACAAAACGAATGTAAGAATAATTCTTGCTGTATGCCTTTCCTGATGATTCATCCACTAGAGAGTAAATGTCAGAAATTCGAAATTACTAAAGAAACATGAAACTGAACATTAATTGTGAGGAGCAAATATATAATTACTTGTATAACTAAGAAAGAATCAAGATTAAAATGAAACTATTATATATAATAGTTGTAGTCTCTGACAACATAGATATGGTACATCAATAAAAAGTAGGAGGAGAATTGAAGAGCATATGAAAATAATATGTATTCAGTAACCTCATTGGTATTAGCATGAAATTATCAGTCTTAGACCATTGCTATGGAAAATAGGTAACTAGTAACAGGCTGTCATAATTTTATCCTCTTTGTCTATAAAACCAAGATCACAGTGTGAAAACATAGAAATACTGATATAATATAAAAGATGTTATATAAATCTTTTAACTCTGAATTAAAAATATCTTTATAGGGGCGACTTCTTGGCTCCGTTGGTTAAGAGACTGCCTTCTGCTCAGGTCATGATCCTCGAGACCCAGGATGGAGCCCCGCATCCCAGGCTTCCTGCTTAGCGGGAAGCCTGCTTTTCCCTCTCTCATTCCCCCTGCTTGTGTGCCCTCTCTCGCTGTGTTTCTCTCTGTCAAATAAATAAATAAAATCTTTTAATAAATAAATAAATAAAAATTAAAATGTCTCTATGAATTAATGATCTCTCTCTCTCCCCCATTCTCTCCTTCTTTCCTTCTTTCTCTCTCTCTGTGTGTCTCACATACAGACACAGACACACACACATTCTCACACATTCACACTCACACACACATTTAAATGCAATTTTATACACAAATATATATGATTCTGGTAGTAATTTCTTCCTTCCTCTTTGGTACAAGAAGATACTATACTCCCATTTTGACACTTTCTGTCTGAACCTAGACTTAGCTATTTCTCCAAGGGAAAATTACTCTGTTTTTTTATGTATCAACAATAATATTTTAAGAGAATAGTCAAGGTGCTGTGAGCATAGTCATTGCTACTCAGTTGCCTACTGTCTCTATATCCTTTTAGTGGGTGGAACACACATACCGACACCCCCCCCCACACACACACACACACATCTTTTAGGGAGATACATGTATTGTGGATATATGTCATAAATATATAGAATATATAAATACATACATATATGGAAAGGATATATATACACATGTGTAGAAATCTGACTTACGGGAAAGCAACCTTCACAATTCAGCAGGGAAAATGTTTGTCTTTTCAATAGATGTTGATGGGTCATTGAATATCCATATGGAAAAAATAGACCCTGACCCTACACAAACCATACAAAAAATTAATTCCAGATGGATGATAGAAATAAATATAACATCTAAATCAATAAAACTTAAAGAAGAAAACAAAGAATATTATAATGAACTTAGAATTAGTATTAAATAGTATATTATAACAGCACTAACACTGAAATAAATATTTTTAAAACACACTTTATGAAAATTTAGAATGTATTTTTGTCAAATATACATTAAGAGGGGAACATTGAACCACAGAGTTAGTAAATAAATATGAAATACATATATTCAACAAATGATCCATTCCAGACTATGCAAAAATGTCTTACAAATCAAAAATAAAAAGACAAAAGAATAATAAAATGATGGGTAAAAGCTTTAAAAAATCACTTTCCAAAGAACATATCCAAATTCTGATAATCACATGAAAAGACTCTTTAAAACACTAGTTATCGATGAAATAGAAGCACAACCATAAAGTGATATCACAGCAACCTTAGGATAATGGCAACCAAACTTGAAACTACTAAGAATAACTGAAACTCTCAGAAAGTTCTGGTAAACAGTATATGCTGGTAATCCACTTTGAAAAATGATAAGGAGAGTACCTACCATAGATAAAAATGTATTTACCTATGATCTAGCGATTTCATTCTTAGAAATAACTGGAACAGAAATGAGTGCCTTTGTGTCTTCCATAGAAGTTTTACTCTTAATTTCAAGAAACTGGAAATAATTCAAATGAACATCAGGTGTGCAATGACTACATAAATTGTGGTATATTCATATAATGGATACTCAAGAACAATGGCAGCAGGGGATGGTAACTACAGCTACATGCAAAAATCAATAAATCTTGTACACATAATGGTTAGGAAAAGAGGTGAGACATGAAAGAGTGCGTTGATGTATATGAAATTCCAGAACATGAAGACAAAGTAATATAACTCAGAATTGTGTTCATGGAGGATGGGAGGTAATAGTCGACTTCTGGGATATTGAAATTATTCTATTCCTTGATTTGTGTGGTGGTTACAAAGGTGTATACATATGTAAAATTTAGTGGGCTTCACCTTTAGTATTCATTCACCTTATTTCATGTAATAGATTTATATTCTAGAAACATTTTTGCATGGATTCCTAAGCAAATATATACTAGACATTCAAAAAATACATAATTAACAAGACAGAAAACAACAAGTGTTGGAGAGGCTGCAGAGAAAGGGGAACCCTCTTACACTGTTGGTGGGAATGTAAACTGGTGCAGCCACTTTGGAAAACAGTGTGGAGATTCCTTAAAAAATTAAAGATAGAGCTACCCTATGACCCTGCAACTGCACTACCGGGCATTTACCCCAAAGACACGGATGTAGTGAAAAGAAGGGCCATATGCACCCCAATGTTCATCGCAGCAATGGCTACAATCGCCAAACTGTGGAAAGAGCCCAGGTGCCCATCAACAGATGAATGGATAAAGAAGATGTGGTACATATATACAATGGAATACTATGCCTCCATCAGAAAGGATGAATATCCAACTTTTGTAGCAACATGGACTGGACTGGAAGAGATTATGCTGAGTGAAATAAGCCAAGAAGAGAAAGTCAAGTATCGCATGG
>PITA01006344.1:0-33691 GCA_004023965.1 Spilogale gracilis
GGGGGGGTGTGTGTGTGCGCAGGGCACAGAGTGGAGAGCAGAGAAACCAAGTGGGCAGCAGAGCGAAGCAGTCAGGTCTGAACTAAAGGAACAGGGGCAGGAAAGGGGTCCTGGAGAGAATGAGACCTGCCCACTGGAGATTCAGAAGGAGCAGAGAGTGAGTCCGAGTCTCCAGCTTGCACACCTGGCGGGGAGGAGGGGCCGTCCACCAAGAAAAGAAACACGGGGGTGGGGGTGGGCCATGGCCACTAGAACACCCTCCCTGCCAGCTCCAGCCTGTCCTTCCAAGCAGCCCTGGCTGAGCAGCCTCGCTCCATGCCTCACGGGGCTTGGGCATCCCAATTCAGTACCCCAATCTCACCTGCATCCAAACGTCGTCTGCAGCAAGGTCGTGATTCCCACGCAGAAGAAAATGGTCCCGATGAGCTGGCTGGTGGCCCACTGGTCATAGCCCACGCACATGGCATCGGCCAGCAGAAAGGGCACAGCGATGGTGCCACTGAAACATGTCAGGTAGTGCTGTGGACGACAGGAGGTGGTCAGGGAGAGAGGAAAGCATCCTCATGCTCCTGTCTGATCCTATCTGAACTGGGCCCCTGCTCTTTATTTAAAAAAAAAAAAAAAAAAAAACTGGCCCACGGGAAGAATCTCTGGTTTTGGGGTACACAGGACTGCCCTGTGCCAAAGCCTTTGCCACAGCATCACCTCCCTTCCCACATGCATCCCGGCCAAGACGGCACTACCCGGTGTCCCCATGCTTCATGGCAGAACTGACCACAACTGGACTGCGTGACTAGGAATGAAGATCAAAACTTCTCTTCCCTCCTTCCCTGCATTCTCCCCTCTTTGTGTGCCTCCGCCGTCCTTCCTCCTTCCTGCCACGTCACTCGTCTTGCTCATTCCTTGAGCGTTGCCCCTCCCTCATGCAGGGGCCCATCTCTTCTTCCTTCCACCACTACTACGAAACCGATGCTAACGAGCCCCAGTCACCATTCTTTAAAGAATAACTTATAATCAAGTTGTCCATAAATAAAAATCAAAATGGAATTTTTAAAGACTCCAGACAGACAAGTCAAACGTCCTAAGGGACTGTCTTACCTGCAACCCCAGAAATATGCACAGGTACCAAGGGGGGACATCTTCTATGGTATAAATCATGTCCGATCTCTGGGGGTCTAGACTGCCAGTGCTATCCAAGGTTTCGGCAAGAGAGCTCTATGAGCGACAGGAAGAAAAGCGATTGTTTAATAAAATCAAGGACCAATAATGAACTCAGCTCAGTGGAGGCAAGTATTACTGAAAAACAACTTTATAAAAGTGGCAGCCACTCTCTCGCAAAAATAAGCCGTGGCTGCCTTTGATGCAATGCTCACCACGCTCAGTATCCCTTGTCAACTGACTCATCCCCAAGAGCACCCAGCTTCCTCCCCAAGCCTGGGGGGCTCCCCTACATAGAGAGGGATGCTCCCAGGTGGAGCCCACAAAGTGATATCTTGGTAAAAGCAGTCCTCGATGGTGCCCCAAAGGAAAAAAAATGTTACAGAATGCTAACCACTTTCAAACAAAAAGCACTAATGTGCCCTTTCTACTCTATCCCATCCCTGCAAGGAGAAAGATCTCTGTACTTTAAGATGAAGGAAGTCCTACACCTTATCAAAACACTGCTGCTCTGACACATGATGAGTGAAAAGAGCAAAATTTGAAAGGACACAGGAGGATTCCAATTTTGTTTAAAAACAGACTAAAGATGTATTTATAGTTTAGGAGACAGTGTTTTTTTTTCTTTCGCTTTCCCCTCTCCACTGCCACAGTCTTTTGTAAAAATATTAAGTGTTGTATGCTTTCTGAGCCAGAATCTTCACAAAGACTAGACACTTTAGGTTATAGTCTAGATGTTTTCAGTCACTGTCTGCATTACTTCTCAGCTAAAAAGAAAACTTGAAGTAACTTCAAGTTCTCCCACGTACCCTCAAAACTGCTCTGGGTTCTAAAACTCTATGAACAATTTCTGAGAATCCGAGATGGGCATTTTAAGTCTTTCGTAACTTAAAAAAGTGCCTAACAGGGCGCCTGGGTGGCTCAGTTGGTTAAGCCACTGCCTTCAGCTCAGGTTATGATCCTAGTCCCGGGATCGAGTTCCACATTGGGCTCCCAGCTCCGTGGGGAGTCTGCTTCTCCCTCTGATCTTCTCACCTCTCATGCTCTCTCTCACTCACTCTCTAATAAATAAATAAAATCTTTTTTTTTTAAGTGCCTAAAAGGAAAAAGTAAAAGATCTTCCACAAAAAAGGATGACGACCTTCTGACTTTGTCTCGTCCCACTACTGCCCTCTTGTCCATGGATATGGTCCACAGAAAGACGCTGACTCCCTCTTTGACAACTGATGTCCCGTGCAGAGGCAGACAGGGATTTGGGGGCAAAACACCGTTGAACAAAAGAAATGGTGCAATGCTGCCTCACCTTTTAAAGCCTATGAGTAAATAAATGTCTGATATAAGTTGACATTTGAGCTAATGCAAACAAGAACTGAGGCTGACCTTTCAGAGATCTTTTTTTTCCATTCTATACAACGGATACTGGCAGATTTGCATTCCTGAATGAATTAAAATGGACTGTGTATGCCTTTAAAAAATCTGTTGGTAGGGGCACCTGGGTGGCTCAGTTGGTTAAGCAACTGCCTTCGGCTCAGGTCATGATCCCGGAGACTTGGGATCAAGTCCCACATCGGGCTCCCTGCTCCAAGGGAAGCCTGCTTCTCCCTCTCTCACTCCCCCTGCTTGTGTTTCTCTCTGTCAAATAAATAAAATCTTTAAAAAAAAAAATCTGTTGGTAGGGGTGGAGAGAAAGTACATGTGTGCCCCCCAATGACTACTCTGCTCTTAAGAATTTGTCTGGGGGCAACTTGGGTGGCTCAGTCAGTTGAATGTCCAACTCTTGGTTTCCATTTGGGTCATGACCTCATGGGTCATGGGAACTGCCCTGCATTGGGCTTCCCGTGCTCAGCACCCAATCTGCTTGAGGTTCTCTCTCCCTCTCCCTCTGCCCCACCCCACTGACACACACACACACACACACACACACACACACACACACACACTCTCTCTCTCTCTCTCTCTCTCTCTCTCTCAAATAAACGAATTCTTTTTTTTAAAGATTTTATTTATTTGACAGTGAGAAACACAGCGAGAGAGGGAACACAAGCAGGGGGAGTGAGAGAGGGAGAAGCAGGCTTCCTGCCATGCAGGGAGCCCTATGTGGGACTCGATCCCGGGTCTCCGGGATCATGACCTGAGCCGAAGGCAGTCACTTAACCAACTGAGCCACCCAGGCGCCGCCTCAAATAAACGAATTCTTAAAAAAGAAAAAAAAATAGTAAGCTTTTGAAAGTCAGAACAGAATAAGGAAAACATAAGAATGAATTAAAGAAATAAAAAAATTCCCAAGAACTAAAGGATATGTTTGAAAACTAGAAAGATCCACCAAGTACTCAATGAATTAATGACAAACTATTCAGATGTTCTGGAAGGCAGCCATGATTCCACCAATGTTGCTCAGACTCAGACATTTTGAAAACTCAATAAAACAACGAACTGTATTAAGAAAGATCTTAAAACAGAAATTTTAGAACAAAGGGAAATAAAACATGTTGACAGAATTTGGACAGAATTTTTTAAAAAAAGGAATAAAAAGTGGAAGAGAACAGAAAACAGATATGAGTAACAGAGGAAGGGTCACAGGCTGGAAGTGGGGGGGGGGGACCACAAATCAAACAATACAAAAAAAAGTTCGAGAGAAATGATAGAAAAGGCAGGCAAAAGATTCAAAATATGTCTCTCAAATAAGAAAACCAAAAGACTAGACTGACACAAAAATAAAGGAATTCAAGACAGCTTCCCTCAAATAAAAGGATCTTTAATGCTAAAAACTCCAAGCACCAGAAAACACTGACCCAGAAAGGTCAACATCAAAACACATCTAAGTAAAGTTATTGACTATCAAAGATAAAGAAAGAATCCAAAAAACAGGCAAAAAGATCAAGATGTTGATAAAAGGAAGAAAACAAGACTGGCCTGATTTCTTCCCGGCCATAATCAATACCAGAGAACCAAAGAGTAGCAAGAACAAGGTATGACTCAATGATTCTCTTATCTTTGTACTACGTAATTTGCCAAACATATACAAAGATGGAAATATGGAATACCAACCCCATCTCTCTCTCCAGCTTTAAAAATTACCAATGCTGTATTCTTGTCTAATCTACTCCAAGGGAAACTTCCTCTTTCAAGAACTACTGGTACCTTAATTTTAAAGAGAATCCACAAGGATTGAAAGTTTAAAAAGGTCTTTAACTTAAAAAAAAAAAATTCAACATTATGAATAAGTTTATCTTCTATTTAACCAACTTGGTGACCGTTGCAACCACCCAGCTGTTGAAACACTGGGCAGCAGGAGACCCCAGTGCCAAGCCGGTGGGATAGTCAAGCGGGTGAACACTGTAACTAGTTTACTTGCAACCATGTCCACATATTTTGGCGATCTCTGTTTCCTAAAACACTCATGCTAGTTTACATGCAAGGGCCTCCGTGCAAGGGCCCTAGAAAGTTACATGTCCTAATAACCCTATTTTACAGATGAGGAGGTACAGACTCTGAGGGACTGAGCAAGTCGCGCAGGAGCTGAACATACAGGCTGTCCACAAAGGCTGCATTTGCCACCATGCTACTGGGAATAATGGGGTTGCCCATTAGCAATTAACAGAAATGACTGACTTTCTGAAATTGTGATTAACAGTGATTTGCCCAATACACTACTGTAACCACTTCATATGCTCCTGTAAACACATTTTGTGGGGAATCTGTAAAACAACAAAATGATGATATTTCAATGGGAACATTTAAACTGTTTACTTGTAGTGACTTCATTCTTGTTCCAAATACCCTCACTATAAACAAAGTTCAATTCCTTCAACATCCCTCATAGGAGAATCCCGACGATACCGAGGTCAAGTTCAGAACGTACTGGGCATGGATCCCAGTGCTATGGTCTTACAGACTCATGGTCCATGACTCAAGGCATTACCCTTCTGGTCCTTTCAGGAATAAATCCCTTTGAGCACATTCCAAGATGGGTACCTTGTAGCTAACACTATTAATCAGCATTTACCACAAGGAGCTCAAAAGTATTGAGACACCCGAAGTCAAGTATTGCATAAAATAAGAGAATATATGACAACTAATAGCTTCCTGTAATCAGGAAAACAAATGCAGATATGCAGAACATGTGGGGGTATCTCTCTGGCCCTCATTCCTGTCTCTCCCGCAAGGTCCCAGTGTTAATTTCATGGTCAAGTGTTCAGAGACAGCCTTTCCTCGCCCTCAAAAAAGCAAGATCCCAAAGTGCAGCATCCTCTGAAGCTTTCTTTGCACAAACTCAAGACAGCAAAGGACCTAAATTTCATTTTCTTTTTCTCTAAAACAGGGATTGTGGTAGCACCTCTCTAACTGGACTGTGGTGAGGGCTAACTGTGACCCCTTGCCTGAGTCATAGAGCCCAAGGTCTGGACCATTAGTACCATTAAATACAGGGTAGCTCTTTTCCTGAAACCTTTCATTTCATAAAATAAGAAAAGCAGCCAGTGAAACAGGAAAATATTCCCTCTCACTGGTATTCAAAGAAATACTAATATATCAAAGTTCACACAGTAAGAAAGATTTTCAAACAGGCAAAGAAATGTCTAGCATAAATATGCGGCAAAAACAAGCTAGACATTCCTCCTGCCAACAGTTCACTAGAATCAGTAAAAGGTACTGCTAGAGATGTAAAAAAGCCCTCAGTGTTAATGTTCGTTGCTATCATTTCAAAAGATGACCATCATTTCCTGGATAATGGAGGACGATGTCTAAAATCATGACAGCCTATACCCTGGAAATTCTGGTGACTCTGATTAAGGGCCCAGGACATGAAAATTGGATAATACCAAAAGAGTCTGTGAATTCAGAAGCACTCTGCTACAGATGTATCACTTGGATGCTGAGATGCAAGCAGCCCGGGGGTGGCTCCCTGCCCAGATCATGCTCTGTGGCTGTGTCTCAGCTGTGGACACAGGCATCAGCCACATGTCAACAGTGGCCACCTGAATTACTGCACTTTGAGGAGCACCTTAGAATCCAAGACCACAGAAATTTTAACATCTCAGCATGAATCTAATAAGTCTCCATAAAATCTATCTATCTATCTATATATATAAATTTATAACAGCTTCATCAAAAAGCAATACTGGTGAAGATAGCCAAAATGGGAAAAAAGAAACTACAGAGACAAAAAAAATTTGATTATTCCAGAATTTCAATACAATCTTGTTCTTTATCATTTTAGTGATTACACTGTAAACTTACAGTGCTAATATCCAAGCTGGGTACTATTTGAATGTATCAACTTTCTAGTAGTCTGTTTCTAGAATATTAAGTGAACACTCTCTAGGTATTAAGTGTGCACTATCTAAAGTACAATCCAGGGGCACCTGGCTGGCTCAGTCAGTAGAGCATGCACCTCTTGATCTCAGGGTTATGAGTTCAAGGCCCACGGTAGATGTTCAGCTTATCTTAAAAAAATACAATGCAGTTGTTCTAGAATATAACATTTCATTATAGAAACTAATTAGTAAATTTTCACAGTGAAAGTAAAATGTGCTTTAAATGTCTACCAAATTGGAGTGGACTGGGTGGTTCAGTCTTTTAAGCGTCTGACTCTCAATTTCAGCTCAGGTCACGATCTCGGGGTCGTGCTCTGCACTGGGCGTGGAGCCTGCCTAAGATTCTCTCTCTCCTTTTCCCTCTGCCTCGCCCTCCTCTCTAAAAAAATTAAAAATAAAAAAATAAAAGTCTACCAAGTAAAACTCAAATGAAGTTGAGAAATCTTAGAGCTGCCATGAAATCTGGAAATATCTTACTGTCAAACTTTTCGTGTATTAGGCATAGTGACTGATCCGCCCCCCCACAACGCCCCCCAAAATCAAGACATCAGGACCCTCTTTGGGCAGGCCTCTCCTGGCTCCTGTGAATCAGGTTACACAGACTGACCTTAGGAGATGGGAAGAGGCAAAAAAAAGATTCTTCCTGCCTCAGCATGTGATTTTGATTACTCTGTTCACTGTCACAGTCTACATAAACCATCTACTGGCTTCTCTCTCTTTTTTAAATTATGAAACAATTTAATACAGTTTTAAGTACTTTAACTAAGGATACTTAATGCCTTCAAAGACAGTTTCAATCGAGTTCTCCCATTATCCAAATCATCTCCTGACAGACTGTTAGTAGTGAATAATATAGAAATTAGATATATATAGAAATATAGAAATATAGAATAACTTATAGAATATTTATAGAAAATAAAAAATATAGAAATAAAATAGAAATCTTCTAATGCCAACAATGTGGCAATAATGTCAAATTAATACATTATAAAACATTCTAAAATATCAGTGCTACATCATTTTTAAATGTACGCTATGCCAAATCTACTGTTTTCTCTTATTCTCGTTTACTGCAACTGAGTAAGTACCAGGCACAACACTAATAATCACTTATGTTATTATTTCCTTTAATCCTAACAAACTGAACAGATGCTGACATTTTAATTCCCATTTTGGAGCTGAGGCACCTGAGAGAGCTTAAGTAACTCTCACCCAGAGCGCGTAAGTAACTCCCCCAGGATCTATTAGCGTCCAGGCCCCAGACCAGACCCACTCTGAACCACCTCCCTCAGCATCCTGGCTGAGGCCTTTAAAAATAAGGAGTTCTACATGGGTCTCACCTTAAATGCCATCAAGACAATTAAGTCACTTCCACTCCTCCTCCCTTCTATTTCCATTATGAAGAGAACAGACCTGTCCCCCAGGAAGGGGAGGCAGCCCTTTACAGGGCCTAGGACACAGGGTGGAGGCTGGGACCAGGGGGTACCTTTTCCGCGATGCCGTTTTCCGTCGTGTAGATTGCCATGAGCTCAGTGTCTTCATTGTCCTGTTCACCGCTGGACGTGGCACCTCCATTTATCACCACCTGCAGAGAAACACTTCATTCATAGGCGGTTTCACCGCACACCGCTGTGCGGTGTGGAAAGTCTCCCCAGAAGTCTTTTATAATTTTCCTAACAGACGCGAGCTGTGTGTGTTTTGCCTAACAAATCGGTCAAGTTTCGAGTTTTCTTAAAGGAAACTCTGGACGAGCGTGCGCTGCATCAGTGACCGTGTTTGCTTCCGACCGGGGAGAGCAGTGCACTGCGGGTCCCACAAGGGGAGGCCGGAAATGGAGCAGCCACGGAATGCCTGGGGAGCGGGGCTGGCAGCACCCTTCGAAGCAGCGGGAGGCGTGGCTGGGCGCCAGAGCTGCAGTCTCTGCGCGGGTGGGAAGCATCCTGCGTTGCCGTGATTAAGATCCCTTCCCAAGTCACTGCGCGATGACAATTCTGAGCTGCCTCCCTGTCCCCGGGAGAAGCACCACGCACCCAACGTGCTGACGTTGCAGCAGTTACTATGCAAACTAGCACGCCAGCGCAGGCGCAGACAGGCAGTAACCTGTGGTCCTGGACGGGTGCGGGGGAGGGGACTGTTCATGCTGACAAAATCTAGTTTCTGGACCCTCAAAGTAAGAGCCAGAATTCATCACTGATGAGGCACAAGGAGTCATCTTGGGTCCTGGAAGCGCATAGCATGAATCTTAAAATATTTTTACTCTTTGGCCAAATGGCTCCATTTCTCAGGATCCATCTTGAAGAATTAATAATGAAATATAATCATGCATGAATAGCAGCATAACTGCATTTCTTAAAATGCAAAGAACAAAAAAGACAAAGCGCATAAAAAGTTTAACATCTGGTGCTGTAAATTATGCTAACGAGACGTAAAAGAGCGATGGGGGTAAAAGATGGTCCAGCGCAAAGTCTATAAGCCACAAGGGCTGGTATCAGTAGCTGGTAAATACCTGCAAATCAATAAGACAATCTATAGGAAATGGGCAACTGATAGGAGTCTACAAGTCACAGGAAAAAATTTAAATATCTAAAACATATGATTAGCTGTCTAACCTCATTTAAAATTAGAGAACTGAAATTTTAAAAATTTTTCATTTTTTTAACATAAGTTAGGGGGATATTTTAAAAGATGAATCTGCTGTTGACCAGGGTGTGAGGAGAAAGCTACTCTGAGTTATCAGAGAGATTACATTCTTGGTGGACTGGCCTTTCTGGAGGGTAATTTAGCACCAGAAAAAAAAAGGCATTTTCTTGGATCCAGCAACTGCACTCACAGAAACTCATCCTCCAGAAATGTCTGTTCAAATGATATGTGCATTCAAGACTGATATTTAAAATGCTGAATCCCTGGAAACAACCTAAATGTTCATCCATAAAAAAGATATTACAATCAACAGGGAGAAAATAAAGATGAACATTGGGAGATAGGAGTATGCAGTTCAAAAATAAAGCTATTGAAAAGAATTAAAAAGCCATTAAAAAAGAAAAAGCAAACTAATATACTGACAAGGAAAGAGCTCCAAAAAATATTGTTTCTTTAAAAAGTCACAAAACACTAAGACCAAAATTATCCTAATTACATTAAAAAAAAAAAATCTTGGGGCACCTGGGTGGCTCAGTTGGTTGAGCAACTGCCTTCGGCTCAGGTCATGGTCCCAGAGTCCCGGGATCAAGCCCCTCATCGGGCTCCCTGCTCCGAGGGAAACCTGCTTCTCCCTCTCTCACTCCCCCTGCTTGTGTTCCCTCTCTGGCTGTGTTTCTCTCTGTCAAATAAATAAATAAAATCTTTAAAAAATAATTAAAAATTAAATAAATTAATTAATTCAAAAAAATCTTAATAACCTCCCTGTTTTGAACACTTGGGAAAGGATGCAAAAGGGCCCAAAGCAACAATAGGAAGGTTGCCCTAGGAACAAGGAGTAATGACGGGCACACCTTTCATTTTTTTACTCCCAATCTTCCTTCAACATTTGGGTCTTTTATAACCAGCATGTATTTGTGTATTATTTGTAGCTGCCCTTTTTTTTTTTTAACGTTATGTTAGTCACCAAACAGTACGTCATTAGTTTTTGTTAGTGTTCCAAGACTCATTGTTTACATATAACACCCACTGCTCCATGCAATGTGTGCCCTTCTTTAATACCCATCACCGGGCCAACCCTTTTTAAACAAACAATAAAAAAGATGTCCACCAAAATATTAACTGTGGTTGTCTTTAATCAGTGGGGCCGTTTTCAACTTTTTCCCTTTATATATTTTGGAATTTCCTATAATGAGGACAACTACGTTTTAAAATGGGGAAGAGGGTGCCTGGGTGGCTGAGTGGGTTAATGCCTCTGCCTTTGGCTCAGGTTATGATCTCAAGGTCCTGAGATCGAGGCCCGCGTCGGGCTCTCTGCTCAGCAGGGAGCCTGTTTCCTGCTCTCTCTCTGCCTGCCTCTCTGCCTACTTGTGATCTCTCTCTGTCAAATAAAAAAAAAAATCTTTAAAATGGGGAAGAGGTTATAAAGACTAAAGATCTGATAAACAGGACAGCTTAGATTGAGGAAGTCCAAAGACACTTCAATCCCCCCCCTTTTTTAAATAGTTGAACAAATCAGTGAAAAATTAAACTTCTTATACAGATTAATAACCCAAGTGTGGCTACTTTAAAGAATGCCAAATATCTACACTAATTAGTATGTAATTTTTATAGGGCAGCATTCCCTTATGGCACTTCAAAGATTTTTTTCTAGAACTACCTCTTAAGTCATGTGACAGCTTTTTTACACGAGCTACCTGGGTCTAGAACATTGTTTGCCTGTAAAACCAACTGCCAAGCAAGACAGACCTTCCCAGCCAAGTTCAAGTCTACACCAGGAAACTCGAACATACTATCAGCGCCACGCTCCAAGTCCTATCACAGCAGTGATCAGCCCACAGAGACGCCAAGACATACACACACTCCGGATGAACTCTCTTACGACAACAACGCTCAGTTACTAAGTCAACAAAGAAACCCAGATCTGATTCAAAGTTCTATCCTGGCTAAAAACCCTTCATATCTGCACTCATGGCCAGCCGCCGCGGGGAACAACTGCTCCGTGGCAACCAGGGCTTCCTTCAGGGTGATGAACAGGTTCTGGAACTAGGCAGCGGTGATGGTGGCCCAACACTGTGAATGTGTTAAACATCACTGAATTGTTCACTTTGAAATGGTTAATTTTGTTAACCAACTGTGTGTATTTCACTCAATTATTTTTTAAAATTCATATACTGGCACAAACAGAAGATCTTGGCAGGATTTACTCAATTCCCATGCCTTTGCGGACTTCCTCTACAAACACACTCACAGTGAGATAAGCACAAGATGCAAACGCTTCCCAGCCCAGGCAAAGGCTCACATAGCCATTTGATGAACTGTCTGAGCACCTGCTGTGCCCAGGCCATGAAGATGCAGTCCTGGCACGCTGCTCCCCCCAACGCCCCCCCACACAAGGAGCACCACCACCTGGAACAGGTGCCAGGCTCAGGAATTCGGACTGGACACAAGGCCCCCCACAGGAAGCCCCTAAGCAGTGGCAAGCACAGGTAGGCCACAACCAGATGCGCCCTGGGGATGGCTGCTCCGCTAGCAGCAGAGTGGAAGGGCGAGGTGTGGTAAAGGACATGGCGACGGGAACAGAAGGAGGCAGACCTGTAATGTGGCTGCTGCTGGGCACTAGAGACAGTCGCCTGGGTCAAGGTATGAACAGCGCTCTGGAAAAAGCAGTGTGGTTCAGGAGAGAGCAAGGATGGCCCTAATGCCCCTGGAGACTGCCTGGATGGCAGCACAGCATCGCAGCAGCTCGGGGTGGGCACCTGGCAGATGCCACCACAGTCCGGCAGGCAACACACTAGCCCTGCACTGAATGTCGGGGCAGAGGGCTTCCCCTAGGAAGACACTATCCAGTTCAATCGCCTGGGCCCTGGGCAGATGTGGGTCCCAGCCCCAAAGAGACGGTGCAGGGAGAGGCAGAGAAACAAACTGGTGCAAGAGCAGTGTCTATAATCCTATCCCAAACGGGGCTGATTCCTAGAAATCACACAGGACACTTACTTTCCCAGGCCAGCGTGGGATGTTTACTAAACTATAAAGAGGACTGACCTAAATCCCCTAGCCAGGATTTCTAACATATTTCCACAGGTCAAGCCATCCCTGGGGACCTCGGAGTCCACCTTCCATCCCCATTAGCCTCCAGTTTGAGAGCCGCAGCTGCCCTCCACCCGTGGCACCCTCCTCCCCAAGGGGAGAGCAAGTCCTGCTCCAGCACTCCACCATGCCCTGGAAGGTAGAAGGTTCTGGGGCATCTGGCACCAGAGAGGGGCGAAGGCGACGGGAGGTGGGGACGCCCACCAGCGCCTGTTTGACCCGCTGCCCCCACTGTGTGTGCATGCAGGAAACAACCAAACACGACTGAAAAAATAAAACACGGGTTTGTTTTACTAATATGTTTCCTTTGGTTATTAAATTAGCTATTCTGATGATTTAGGCTTTTTTTTATGTGAAATTTTTAAAAAATCAAATGTCAAAATCCGTTCTTCAAAAAAACACACTTTTTTTTAAGAGAAAATGATTTTTTTTTTAAAAATGTTCCTGATGCTATCAGAGCTTCACATATTTGAATCTCTGTATTTTATTTCAACTGGGAAATAAAACACGAGTTGGAAAGCTTCTTAAATGTAGTAAGACAGGCTTTCTTTTGTGTTATTAATAGCATGGCTGATAACAACAGGCTCTTGGCATATTTCATCTTAGGAAACAAATCTAGATTTTATTAAAAAACAAAACAAAACACAGCAGATTATTTTTGGGAACAAGATGTCCTTTCTTCCTCCCGAAACTATTTGAAAGCAGACCTGATAGCTTTAAATGGCTTGTCCCCAGTATGCAAGGCTAATGCGGTCTCTGTGTGGGACAGCATGTTTACTGCTCAGTAACCACGCCTTTCTTACTCAAGCATTTTATTTCTAAGTAAACAAAGATAATAATGCTAATGTACTTGTTTCTAGACAGTAATCCTGAGATGGCCAAATGTATGGGAAGCAGGAGAGACAGGCGCACTATTGGAGGACTGCCGTGCTGAGGGTCAGGGTCACGGCCATATCTGTCTAAACCAAGAGCAAACGAGCCTGTGTTATTCACACAGAAGCTGCAGCGAATGGCAGGTGTGGACATCTGCAAGTGGAAGGGTACAGAGACCTGGGAAACCTTGTGTCTCTGATCAGAGGTTCAGAACTCAATCTATCACCTATCTGGGGTATGGTATAAATCACCCACCACGATCACACGTCCAGTAGCTAAATGAGCCGTTTTCTACTTGGGATACTCACTTTCAAAGTAAAAATGAAGTATCCCAACTTAACTGTTTTCCATTCTTTTAATAAGAAGGTAGCACTACTCTTACCTTCCTACACACACGAGATTATTTCCTCAAGTATCTACATCTACAATTAAAATGTGTTTAAAGAACAGGGGTATCAGGGAGCCTGTGTGGCTCAATCGATTAGGCTTCTAACTCTTGATCTTGGTTCAGTTCATGATCTCAAGAGTCATGGGATCAAGGTCCACGTCCGGCTCCATGCTGAGCATGGAACCTGCCTGGAATTCTCTCTTGCTCCCTCTGCCTCCACCTCTCACAGCCCAGCTCACGGCACTTGCACTAAAATAAAAAACAAAATAAAATAAAAAGAAGAGAGGTATCAAGAATAGTGTTTCTCAGCCTTTAACCCAAACCCCTTTTAAAAGAACACAAAAATCTCCCAACTACTTTCAATATTATCTGAAATTTCAAAATTAACTACCATGAAAAATAAATCAAAGTGAGTATTCTACAGCACACGCTAAACTTCCGGAGCCTATTGGTCTTAGATTCCCATACTCCAAAAGACATAGTTGATACAACACAAGCAATCCTGATGCTATCTGAGGCAACAAAGTCCCTAACCTTGTTTCCACTGCTTCCTCAAATATGGCAGCCCCCATGACACTCTGTTTCCATTGCTTCCTCAAATATGGCAGCCCCCAGGACACTCTGTTTCTATTGCTTCCTCAAATATGGCAGCCCCCAGGACACTCTGCTTCCATTGCTTCCTCAAATATGGCAGCCCCCAGGACACTCTTCAACCGACCACTACTGCAGCCCCATTGGTTGCACTGCCCAGCCAGGGCTTCTTAGGGCAGCCTCTTCACTTCCTCAGGCCTCTCCAGAGGGTACCCGGGGATAGAGCAGCCAGAGTACCCTGGGAGTTCCAGGTACATTCCCCGGCCCTCAGCATGACTGTCCTGTGAGAGGAGCCAGAGGTACCTCACCTCTCCCTGGTTCCAGCCCCTATCCCAAAGCACAGGGTGGGCTGATGTGCCTGTCGGTGGCCCCCAAAGAAAGCCTCCTATGCTCCTCCTCCCACACCCCTCATGACCATGGTGATGGGGACGGCTGATGTTTGCAGGGCACATATTCACACCAATACTGGCATTTGTCTCCTTTCAGATCCCCTGCCTGCCCACCTGCTGATTTCTGGTTTAGGGAACATGTGGTGATGCAAAGGTAAGTGGAGCATTTATTCATTGCCTACCATGTACGTGATCTGGTGTTGATACACATGACCTTGTTTACTTCTCTGATATCCCAGACACAGTGGGGCTACCAGTAGGGACAGGCACAGCACTGGCTGGACTGCTGGTTCTCACTTCATCGCCTCAAACTGCTACCTGATTGGGGACTTGCTCTACTACAGTAACTTCTAATAGGTCTGTTGCATTTCTGATCATTGGTACAGCTAAACACAGGTAAAGGGATTGGGGTGGGGAAGACAGACATTCACAAAGAACATGAATGGCCAAGGAATACAGAAAAGAAAATGTTCCTCCTCATTAAAATTCAAAACTAGTATGCTTTGCAATAAGGCTAACATACATTAGGCTAACATCTACTCTGGCAAACACTGAGAAATAACCCAAGATGCCAGTGAAAGTGCAAAAGTTAGATCCACAATTTGCCATTATGTCACAATTACAAATGACGCTTTCAGTGGTATCAATATGCCAGGATAGAATATGAAGCTAAAGGGCTTTATAAAGCTGTGTGTGTGTGTGTGTGTGTGTGTGAGACACACACACACACACACACACACACACACACTTTTATTTAAAAAACTCCCAAATATTTGTTTCAAATCTCTAGAAAGAAATACACCAAAACAGCATGCTGTTTTTCTGGTTGATGGGATTCTAAAGGATTTGTTTTTCCCCTCATTACTTCACTCCATAGTTTCTAAATTTCCCAGAGTGAGCATACCTCCCTTGTAAATAAAGAAGTTATATAAATAATGAAACAATGACAGAAAAGAAACCTAAGTGAACTATAAGAAACATCAAGGGAAAGAAAATAATGGTTTTCTTGCTACTCCCATCTTATTCCAACACCACATTTGTACCCTGAAGCCCAAGGAGAAACACGGAAGCTTTAGAACACGTAAATTAAATGGGGTGGGGGAACAAACACTGGGTAATTAGTACCACACAACTGTCCAAAAGCTATCTTCCTCCTCAAGTAGATACCAAGTCCAAATAGGAAATGAGTTTTTTCTCCATCAGAACTATAGACTTATTTTTAGTAACAATAAAAAAAAATAAATAATAAATAAATAAATAAATAAAAAAGAACTATAGACTTAGATTATGGTCAAGAAGTCTATCTGAAATACCTTACCTCTAACTGTCTAGGTTTAGGTAAAACAGGTTAGGAGTGAACTGAGAATTTAGAGGTAAGGGGTTCAAGAGGTATAAACGCCTACAAGAAAAAGAAATCTTAATTAGTCTAGGAAGACAAAAGGACACTGGCAGGAATGACAGCCAGGGCTTGGAGAGGGACACAGCCAGGAGGCAGGGAGACCAAAGCCCCTGGCCAACATGAGGATCCAAAGAACATGGCGGCCCCAGGGATGGCGCCGATGAGGGGAGGGCTTGATCTGGTGGGGAAGGGGAAGCCTGGGCAACTGCTTTTCTTGCACTCCCATCACATCTGATAAAGCCTCAACGAAGAGCAGAATGGACAGGATGTGCTTTAAGGCCCAGATTCTGTGGATTTGGCCACACACAGAAGAGACAATGCCTGTCAACTGTAAGCCTCCTCTAGGAAGTGATGACACCAACTCAATTACTTTGTCATCATTTATACCAAATTGTCTGTGTCCCAACTACTAGGTGGTAATTTTTTTATTATGAACAATTCCCATTTAAAACTACCAAAGTTCTGAGGCGCCTGAGTGGCTTCGTCGGTTGAACGTCCAGCTCTTGATTTCAGCTGTGCTTGTGGGGTCAGGAGATCGAGCCCAGCGTTGGGTGTGGAGCCTGCTTAAGATTCTCTCTCCCTCTCCCTCTGCACCACGCCTAACTCACGACCACACTCACTCTTGCTCTCAAAAAAATGAGGTAAAGGAAAGAAAGGAAAAAAGAAAAACTACCCAACTCCGAATTAAAAGCTGAAATAGTAGGGGCGCCTGGGTGGCTCAGTTGGTTAAGTGTCTGACTTCCACTCAGTGATCTCAGAGTCCTGGGATTCAGCCCCATGGGAAGCCCTGCATCCACGGGGAGTCTGCTTCTCCCTCTCCTTGTGCCCCTCCCCAAATTCATGTGCTCACTCTCTCTTGTGCGCACACTCCCAAATAAATAAAATCTTAAAAAAAAAACAAACCCTGAAATACTAAATGCTATCTGAAATCTCAAAACCAGAGCATAAACATTAATTTTTAACAGGGCACTTGGCTGGCTCAGTCGATGGAATATACAACTCCTATTCTCGGGCTTGTGAGTTTGAGCACCACTTGGATGTAGAGATTACTTAAAAATCATAAAAATTAGGAGCGCCTGGGTGGCTCAGTTGGTTAAGCAACTGCCTTCAACTCAGGTCATGATCCCGGAGACCCGGCGGGGTCTGCTCGGCGGGAAGCCTGCTTCTCCCTCTCTCACTCCCCCTGCTTGTGTTCCCTCTCTGGCTGTGTTTCTCTGTGTCAAATAAATAAAATCTTTTTTAAAAAATCATAAAAATTAATTGTTTAAGGATTTTTTATTTTAGAGAGGGAGAGATGATGAGCAGAGGAGAGGGGCAGAGGGAGAGGAAGAAGCAGACTCCCTGTTGATGGGGAATCCCATTCGGGGCTCGATCCCAGGATCCTGGGATCATGACCTGAGCCAAAGGCAAAACACTTAACTGACTGAGCTACCCAGGAGCCCTTTTAAAATTAATTTTTAAGAACACAAATTCTAGAAAGAGAGAAGAGAAAGAATCTTTTACATTATGCATCAAAATCATTTGGATCCCAACTTTTAAGTGTTTTTACTTCAAAGCGCATATTTTTCAATGAATAGACTTTAAACCGAAAAGGCTGCTTATCTTGGCTGTTCAGTTCTGACCTGTTGAGAGCATCCCCTCCCCTCGTCACAGCCACGATGCTACAGACTCAAGCTCTTAGCCTACAGAAAGAGAGGAATTAAACCAAGTCTCTGGGAAACTGCAGCAAACATAATTCTCTTCATCCTCTGACCATTCTAAGAATCACACACTGCTGATCCCAAGATCTAATTATTCTTCAGAAAGAGAACATTTCCTGAGACACCTATTATCACCATCCAACTGAGACCTTCGGTGTTAAGATCTAACAACTTGAAGCCTATTTAGGGATGCCCTAGAAAGACCCCGAAGCATCTGGCATTAAAGTCACAAGAACAAGGGTGTTTTCTAGGCTCCGTGCTGTTTTCTAAACAGAACAAATCTTGCACCTTCTTTTCACTGCTGAGGGTGAGCCTGTTCAAATCTGCCATCACTGGGTCAGGGGCTTAGAGGAATCATAGTTACACGACATGATTTCTTCGCTCACCCATGTCTGCCAAGCTCCCTTCTGTTCAAGAAGAAAAAGAGAAGGGAGGAGAAGGAAGTGGGGAAAGAACGGGCACCTGTCTCTTGGTGGTGGTCTATACAACACGGCTCCGAGCTGCTGCTCCCTGACCCGGTACACCTGGCTGGATCGGGGACCTCTTTCTGACTGCTGTATCATGACCTCCTTTCTCTCCTCACAACCCATCACCTTCTCCTACTCAAGGCTTAAACTTTCCTTCCTTAACCAGTAACTTCAAAGACAAGGATGATGTCTTTACTGATGCTGATAAAATCCTCCACATCAATGGCCAGCAGCGAAGAGCCTCCATTTCTCTGGCTTGCTGCATTACAGAAGTGGTCAAATCTGGCATAAATCTACAGGGAGAGAAAAAAGTCCTATGCAGAACTACAGAAAGTCGGGGGGAGGGGACCCAGCTATTTTTTCTGACTCATTTCAAAACCTTCCAATTAAAACATAGTGTTTCTCTTTTAAATGCTTTACTCTATTTTCCACATTTCCTGACACATGAACAGGTACGATTTTACAACCAGAGCAGGGGTTTTCTTGTGTAAGTCTAATCAGATGGAAGGCTTTTTGAAAAGTTTCTCTGAAAGAGCTAAAATGTTTTTAGCTATGTGTCAGGTTTATGCTTGGCTGTAATCAAGGTCACCACATAATTCATTACCCAAAGCAGGCCCCTTTGGAGTATAGGGAACCTGGACCGATGTGTGTGCAGGAACAAGAGACCCGAACCAGGACTGCGCCAGCACCCCGGCGTCAGGGAGCCCGCTCGTGGCCCTACCGGCCCCTCCCACCCGGCGGCTCAGAGGCGGTTTTACAGGGCGCAGTCAGCCACCGTTCTGCAGCACCCCGCCTGACAAGAGGAGGGAAAGGATTTCCCAGGTGCCAAGGGAACGGAATTTCCCTGACTGGAAACGGACACAAAGCAACACAAAAGAGCGGACTCTTTAACTCATCTCCCCACGCCAACTTAAAAAGAAACAAAGCCCCTGGTGATCTGTGTGCTTATTTCATAGACCCCCACTTCCCCCACATATCCCCTGGGGCCAGACCCCAGCGCCTCCAACCCTGACCTCACTGCCCACATCCAACCCAACACCAAATTGGTCCTTGGTCACATCGACCTATTTGCTCCTTTCAGAACCACCTGTGCCTCATCCACCTGCCTTTCCTCCTAGATGCCCCAGGGACCCCAATCCCCAATTTCTCCACACCAGCAGGTCTGTCAAACCCTGACCCAAACACCTTCTCATGGCCTCGTTACTCCACTGGGGTCCAGGGTGCATCCCTGCAACAGCTCTCCCACGAACTGTCAACCTGCTCCACCCGGCAAAAGCCAAGCCCTGGCTAAATCCAAGGGCCCATCCTTACTCTCTATCTACGAGGCTCAAGATGCCTTCATCACTGGCTGCCCATACACAGGTTTCTTGGTTCCCCTCTTGCCTCAGCAACCACTCCTCACCTGTCCCCTCGGCTGCCCTCCTCCACCTCCACACCCTGCCGGGCCCTCGGAGCCCCCCTTTCACCCCTACCAACATCATCCCCCAGATGCTAACATCCAATTCCCTGGCTCCAAGTATCCTCTCCCACTGCTCACACCCAGTGAGTAGCTCCAACCCATGCTGCTTGGCTAAGGACCACCATCTCAAGCCCTGCTTTCTACCCAGTGTCCGGGCGGCCAGCTCCAAACTCCCTTACTACCCCCACGCCCCCACCCCTGCCTCCCAGCACCTCAGTACTTGGCCAATTCTTCCCGAGGCTCAGGTGAAATGGCAGAAGCTGTCCTTGCCTGCCCTCTCTTACTTCCATCCTCCTCCAGTCTGGGGCACCTGAGTCAGCTCTGCTCCGGGGCCCCTCCACTTCTCAGCACCCCCACCTGGGCCACACCCTGGCTGCCGCCCATCAGCTCGGCCGCCCTGCGCCCGTCAACAACTGACCGGTCTGCTCCCTGCTCGGCAGCTGGACAGATCCTTCCAAGACCAGGCACAGCACGTTGCTCTGCTCAAAGCCCTCCAACAGCTTTTCCTCAGGGTCAGGAAAAGCCAAAATACTTTCCAGGGCCACGCCACCCACGTCATCTCTGTTGACCCCACCCTGCCCTCGGTCTTCCCTCAACCCCGGCCGGCCGGCCTTCACTCAAACGCCATCTCCTCAGCCGGCCAGCGGAACGTGCAACTCTTTGCCCCGAGCAGCTTCTATCCCACTGTCTGATTCTACTTCTCCGTTAGTGTTTATCTATCATCTACACATCGGACTGATCTCTAGCAGGCACTGCCTGTTTCCTCACCAGCATGGAAGCTCTGTGAGGTCACAGATTTTCGTCTGTTTAAGTCCCTGCTGTTCCCCGGAGCCGTGAACCTGTGGAAAGCACTCAGTACCTATTTTTAAGAGATAAATCAATTAATGGCCTGGAGGTCCTAAATGACACTTATCTGACTTTACTTTCTAGTCCTCATTATCCTTCTTCCTCGATTTATCTTCTTCACAGAATCTGTCACCGGCTGCCATTTGATGCTTCTGCTGCTTTGTTTACTGTCCTTGCCCTCCCACCGTGGGAAGTCAATTCCAAGAGAGCAGGAACCGGGCAGGCACCCAGCGAACATGGGCTGCAGGCCAGAGTCCCCTTTCCTGCCTGCCTTCCCAGACCAAGCCATGAGCCGTCCTCACCTGGACTGCCAGACCATGGTGACTGGGCTTCCTGTCTCCAGGGCCTTCCTCTCACAGCAGCCACGGCAGAAATTCTCTACCCTGAAGCTCAGGCAACTTTGCTACCATCATTCATAGGCTCCCCTGCTGCCCACCGCCGTTCTCTGTATTCTGACTGTACCAAGCCTGTGCCCAGAACGAAACACGGTCATGCTGTTCCCCAGCTGTTCTCCCTCTTCTTAAGCTGCTTCACTGAGACATTTTTCAGGACTTTGAGGCCATCTCCCCCAAGATTCTGACAGGCCAAGCCCACCCCTATAAACATGGCCAGGCAGGGGTCCCTCTCAGGTGCTCACGCAGCACCCCATGCTGGATTCAAACCCTGACAGTTAGGGTTTGACTGCAGACTTGCCTTCGGGAACCTTCAACACTTCTGCCACCTGTGCACTTGGCACTGGAGCGCCGAGGTGCTGAGACACCCGATACTGCAGGTACAGCCTTTGCCCACACGAAGCTCAGGCGATGAACTTGGTTTCCCCCGCACAGCCCTCCAGTCCAGACCCAGAGCTCTCCACACTAAGTGCAGACCTTCTCATGCCCTCCTTCCCGGCCTGTGCCCTTAGGGCAGGACGGTTCTTCAAGACTTTCTGTTTTTCTGGTTCTAATTTCTTGCCACATGGCATTCACTCCTATTACACATTTCCTAGCCACCTTTAAAAAGCACACAAATTTGCCTAACAAGATTCCCGTGGGATAAGGAGAGCTTTTGTTTTGTTATTTAATATCAGCTCTGATCACACGATCTAACTTCTGTGTGTGCTGGGGCTTTGCAAAGCTCTTGTTCTTACTGTGACCTATTCGTTATTCTTCTACTATGTACGGGTTTACTCTTTTTCTCTTTAAAGTATTGTCATGGACCTCTTTTACTTCGTGTAGAGAAATTCTGATTTTCAGGGTGCCTGGGTGGCTCTGTGGGTTAAGCATCAAACTCTTGGATTTTGGCTCAAGTCATGATCTCGGGGTTGTGAGATTGAGTCCTGCGTCCGGCTCAGCTCTGGGCATGGAGCCTGCTCTCTCCCTCCCCTACTCCGTTCACACATGCATGTGCTCTCAACAAAAATATAAAGAAACTAATTCCCTTTCCATGTGAGTTTCTGGGGAAAAAAAAAAATCAGCTCTTTCCACATCTGAGGAAACTCTTATCCAACATAGGATGCCATCTCTAATGATAAAATCCTCAGCACACCGCCGCCAAAGCCCAGCCCCCTACCCTCGGCAGCCGACAACAACAAACCCTCCCTGAACCTGGTTCCAGGAGCAGCCAGCTCGGGTTCCTGCTGTCCCAGCTCCCGGCACTCCAGAGCACCAGTCTCTAGCACCATAAGAGCCCATAGCCTGTGCCCTAGCTTCTGACTCTAAAGCGAATATGAAAATAAGAACCTGCATTTTAGAGTCTAGCAAGGCCTTGACCAGCCAATAAAAAGAGATGAGCGAACCATCAGCCTCGTGCGGCATTGGGCACTTCATCAGTGCAACTGAGGAACTGAGTTTTAGATTTTCATTTTAATGAACTGAAATAGCCACATGTGGCTAGCAGCTAGCGCACCGGGCAGCACAGGTGCAGAGAAAAAGACAAATACCATTTCTCAGTGCACCGAGGGGCCAAGCTGTAAGGACAAGAGAAAAACAGAAACACAGCCAGAATCACCAAGTCAGTCCAGTCAGATGCTTACGGTGACAAGTAGCTGGAGGAAACGAGATGGAGCCTCCTTTCTCGCCTTTTACTCCCACCAGAGTGGCAGCTCCAGCGGCACCCATCCCCCCTCTTCCTTCTTCAGGCCACCCCCAAGCCCACCCGTCAAACTCGGAAGATGAGCGTGCACCTCACCTGTCACCGGTGCAGCTCGAGTGCAGCTCCCGTCTTGCTCACCCGCGGCCAGCCGCCTGGGGCCGAGAGACCCTGGGATCCAACTGCTATAAACTTCACTTAGCACACTGTGTGAACGAGACACTTCGGGCAAACCCCCGCATTTCACCTTCCCGCAGGCCCTCTAGGAGAGTCCTACAGCCGCCTTTAGCTCTCAGGCTGTCGGAGTCTGTGAAATCAGTGTCTAGCCCTTGTGGGCTGCACGGGGAACAGGGAGACACCTATGAACCTCCCAAGAGCAGAGAGGCAGTGACCAAAATAATCCTACCAGTTGGACAGTGGAAAGAGACCAGCTCTGCTCCAGCCCCCTAGACTATCCTGTTAACAAGGCAATCATGCAAAACAGTCTTCTATCTTACCATCAGTTTTCTGAGGGGCAGCAATTTCACTAGTGATTAAATATGGGCAGTACAGTGTCCTTCCTCTTTTTATATTAGAAAATATCTCCTAACAAAACTTTCTACAACCCCAAATACCATCACATGAACTCTTTCTTTACAGACATTCTCTGACAGACTTGTTTTCATCTGTTTTCCTTCTGCCGTTTCACCTTCCACTTTCTCATAAGCTCCTCAGGCGCGCACATGAACACACTTCCTAACATCCCTGCCTCCACGTCGTCCCGGTGGTTCACGTGCTGACGCTTCACGGACTCTCCCCCAGCTCTGCTCCCCTCCTCACAGCTTCATCCCACGCCAACGCTGTTACTTACTCCTCTTTCTCATCCCCTTTTCAATGCTTACCTTTATCGCCTGGCACGGGAGGGGATATTCTGCAAGCTCCCTAACAAAACTGCTGTAGTGTTAAACCAACTTTCTAGTCACATTACATGTATACCCAAATACACATTAAGTCCACGTTCCCAGCTCCCATGTACTTGCAGGGACTCCGAGTGAAGACGGATCTGGAAGCTAATGCTACCAGGAACAGTCCTTCCCAGCCCCGCTCCTATAAATAACAGTAAAGAGAAAACCCCTCAAACAGACAAACCTTTCTGTAACAAGAAACATAAAGTAACAAATAGGCTGACACCGAGCCGGGCAAGGCTCTGGGCCCCGCAGACCTTAGTTAGGCAGCCCTCGGCTCCAGCAGGGAGACAGGGGCTTGGGGGCCCCCAAACAAGGAGAACGAGAACCAGGTCCAGCGTTAAAAGCCAGGGCTCAGCAGGTCACATCATTGCTGGTATCACTGGAGGATAGAATCAGACCTCTGCTGTAAGACCCAGTTCTGGACTGGATCCAGGAAGGGAGAATGCAAAACCACAGCAACAGAAGCAGGGAGACCTGGGGGGGGGGGGGTTGGCAGGAGAGGGAAGAGTATCTCAGAAGAAACACTCAGAAAAGGATTTTACACCAGATGGAAAACAGAACTGGAGAATTATTTTAAAATAAGTACATTAGGGTCCTTGGTGATTTAAATGAAAAATCATTTTTAAACAACACAAATACATTCATACAAGAAATTAAGAGCCAAAAATAAGCAGGAATGAATAAAATACAAATCTCAGAAATAAGAACTATGACCCGTGCAACAAAAATTCAACACGAACATATGACTGTCCACAAAGAATCAGTAAACTGGACAATAACACTGGGGAATCCAGCCAGAAGTTAGCACTAGAAAAAGATACCCAAACCACAAGAAATCAGTTAAAGAAACAGACGAGACTGGAAAACTCTAGTCTGTAATTAACAGAAGTTCACCCAATAGTTGAGAGCAAAATACAGCTATTTTCAGATGTACAAAAACAAAGATAGTGACCGTTCACAGACCCTCAGTGTTTTGTTTTGATGAAAAATGATGGAAGAGGGAGGGAGAGGGAAACCACCAACAGGGAATCAATATGAATACGGATGGGCCGGGGATTTAACTCACTGTAGAGTATCACAATTTGAATATGAAAACAAGTCAACCTAAAAATCTGCAATAATGACAAGGCAGGTGAGTAGGGAAGGCAAACTCAAGTTCCTGCCTCTCAAGCAGAGGGTTAGGGTGCATGGTGTGCTCCACTCAAAGAAAGCAGGAGAGACAAATCAGCACCCAGGCACAAAACCTTCCTTTCATTTTTCAAAGACGATCTAATTTAAACTTTGAAAACCACCTTGCCTCTTCCTCTAGAAAATCTATCAACCCTAAGCCTTCAACACAAGAGACAATCCGGTTTAAAAATTTCACTTTAGGGGTGCCTGGGTGGCTCAGCTGGTTAAGTGACTGCCTTCAGCTCAGGTCATGATTGAGCCCCACATCGGGAAGCCTGCTTCTCTGTCTCTCACTTCCCTTGCTTGTGTTCCCTCTCTCGCTGTGCTTCTCTCTGTCAAATAAATAAATAAAATCTTTAAAAAAAGATTAAAAATTTTTTCGCTTTATAGGAACAAAAAAAAAACAGTGATGTCCACTGTAAAAATCAGTAGGGCATCTCTCTGTGACTCAATAGGGTAAAAATCAAAATGTGAATGCCAGCCACGTCAATCCCTGTATTTAGGATGTGTGTTCACATCCTTCTTACTGGGTAATGCCAGAGTAAGGCAAATTCCAGGACCATGCTTTAAGGAATCCTAACATAACGTTCTTGCCCTTACCCTCATGTCTGTAGTGTTAAGAGAAAAACACCTGGAGGCAAGTTCTCTCTAATGAGCTTTTCCTTTTTTGAACCAACACTTCGGGTAACTTTATACACATCAAATCATAATCCTGCATCTGGAGAAGTAGTAGCACTGAACATAGTGAATGTATGTAATCAGCCTTCTCTAATGGGTACCACCTGATCAGATAAAGAATGGGATGCCGCTGCCGTGATACAAAGCATGACCTCTAGCTTCCAAACGGTTAGTCATTCTTTCATTCTCCTACCCTGCAATTTAAGTCTGAAGCTGGGTTTCAGGTTATTTCATTAGAACCCACTTTTGGAGCCAGAATGCAGCTTTCAGCATCGTCCCGCACAGTAAGCACAGCCAAAACCAGAGTCAGCCAAGAGGGTTCCCAAAGACCATCTCAGGGGGAAAGCATTTGGTTTCTGAATGCCTTAACCTTCACTGAAAACTTGGAGTATTAAAGCTAATCCTATGTTGATTCAATAGGGAAAAGACTTGGGAGTGAGTCAAGGGGAGGGAAAAAAGGGAACAGTTACCGGAAGAGTAAAGAAAGCAGGGTGCTTCGCTTCATCTTCATATTTGCCTTCAGTTGAACTTCCAGCCTCCATGGATTTAGACGTGGTGTTCTTACCAATACCCATCATTAAGAGAAAACAAGCAGTTCAGCCGCTGGGCTGCAAGGGGCTGGAAGAGAAGGCTTGTTCAGGCGAGGCGCCCAGGGTCTGAGCTGGCTCTTCCAGTGCCTGGAGGGCCCGATGCTCAGGCAGAGAGAAGCCCCGCAAGCGCCGCCATCTCTCAGCACCTAGGGAGAGAGAGAGAGCAGCCAAATCACCACATAAGGCACATAAGAGCACAGGACACACAATCGCTGCACCTCCTGCAGAGAAGTCAGTTACAGTGTAAGTTACATCCAACAGCAGCAAGAAAAGCACTTTACTTAATCTCGCTTTTCAAGTCCCTGCCATCTTCAGGGAGCCATTCAGATTCCACACCGCCCCCTGGAGAGGAGGATCGCTGAACTGGGCCATCAGCAATAGCCAAGTCCAAGGGTGAGAAGGCTCCCCGGGGATTTCTCTGGATTTCTCTGACTTGTTCGATGGTGCAGCTCTCAGAGCCTGGCACTCTCCAGCAGAAACTGCTGCAGGGTTGAAAAGGCCCCATCTAACCCAATTGTCTCTACCCACAGGGCTGCTGGAGAAACTCAATTTTTACTTGTATCTAATTTTAATCAATTTGAATTTCAAAAGTCAGGTGTGACTAGGGGTGACCATACTAGACAGTGAGTGCAGTTATAGCTAATCTAGTACGACTGCATGGATATCAAAGTTCTGAATTCCGCATAGGTGCCCAATTAAAAGCAAGGGAAGACACTCAAAAGCATTAAAAAGGGGGGGGGGATTAAATAACCACACAAAGTTCTAGGAATGTGTCAAGATAACCTTCAAATGGGCTAGAAGAATGCCATACAAAACAGAGAGCCAAAACATTCCTGTCAATCAAATAACAGCATAAACCTGAGGAAGAAATCAGAAAGACAAAATAAAAAGGAAGGGAGGTAAAATGGCAAGAGATAAGGGAGGGGGAAGGAGAGCAAGATGGATCTGGAATGCTCAGAGAAACTGATGTTGGTGGATGAGAAGTGCAATGCTTTGGTCTAAGAGAAAAATCCAAGCAAAAGTCCAAAGAAATTGCTGACACAATTCTATGCAGCCAAGTTTCAATGAAGAAAAAAATTAAAAACTCAGTTTCAAACAAAAGTATGACTTGGACAGTAAAAGAGATCCACCCAAAAATTAACAAGCATTTGGGGAATTTCAGCTTCAAAAATAGGAGGATACAAAGGATCCCTACAAGGGTTGGCACATGGAAAATAAAACATGCCTAAGTATGCCCAAAGTTTTATTAAACACACACACAGGTAGGGGTGAGAAGGGACAGAGCATTCATCAGAATGATGTCAGACTCAGTGCCAGTTAATGTCCCACTGAGAGTGAATAACCCAGCCAAGCTGTCCTGCAAATGAGAAGACACACCAACTCCAAGTTTAGAAATACAAGGAGGAAACCTGGTAAAGCAACTCTGTTGAAGACTCATTCTGAAACAAGATGGGACCGGGAGGGAGACAAACCATACGAGACTCTTAAGCTCAGGAAACAAAACAAAAAAGAAAAGAACTGAGGGATGCGTGGGGGGAGGGGCGAATATGGAATGGCTTGGTGACGAACATTGGGGAGGGTATGAATGAGGGCTGTATAAGTTGTATAAGACTGATGATTCGCAGACCTGTGCCCCTGGAGCAAATAATACATTATATGTTGAAAGAAAGAAAAGAAAGAAAAGGAAAGAAAGGAAAAGAAAGAAAAGAAAGAAAAGAAAAGAGAAGAAAAGAAAAGGATGAGCCAGGGGAGAAACTGAAATACGGACAAATAAGAACAGAGAAGGAATAACACAAAAATTTGGGAGTTTCAGTAGGTAGAGCGCAAAAAGGGCAACTAAGAGAAACAGCTGCCAGAACATCAGGATGCCTCAAGTAGAACAGAATCAAGTGCACACATCAAACTGGTTATAGGGGCTCTTTTGGTTTAAATGTTCATGCACATTTCACCTTCTTGGTTACAACATATTCATGTCTGTTTAAAGCAGGAGCTCTCAACCAGGAGTGATGTTCCCAACAGAGGGCATCTGGCAATATCTGGAGACCTTCCCAGCAGTCATCAGACCTGGGGAGAGCTACTAAGTGTCAAACAGCTAGAGGCCAGGAGGAACTCCAAACATCCTACGATGGCACGGGCATTCTATGATAAAGAACTACCTAGCCCTAAATGTAAACAGTACCAAGGCTGAGAAATCCCAGTTAAAAACATTTCCCTCCTCCCAAAAATAACACCCCGGTGTGCCATGTGCACCCTCAGCACAGAACAAGGGTACAGGTCCCAGTTTGGAAAGCAGGATCATGGATGTTGTCACCAGACAGAGCAAGTCTGTGTGACTGACTTACTGCAATTTTGTGACTTTTAAAATAGTTTTCCCTTTACAGTAACTGGGATGAGCGGGCCATCTCTGCTCATTTCTGCTGCTTATAGGGAATATGGGGGACCCATTTTACTATGTAGTTTCCAATACATAAAAGTGGGGGCTTTCTGTCCTCAGAGAGGAAGTTATGATCATCGCTTAGAAAACCCTGAAAGCTCTACTTGTAACCCTAACAGAGATTTCACTCTGAATTAACCTATTCTCGCATTCTCACTTCAAGTGTTTCACAACTCAAAAACAAAACAAAGAATTCCTAGCAAAGGTAAAGTTTGCAGAGAGGCAGGCAAATGATGGAATGCAAACCCTTCCCCTGTTCCCCAAGAGGACTAAGGAGGTAGAGATAGAAGAGTTTTGAGGCTCCTGAGACATAAAACAAAATTCTCTTCCAGAAAGACTCTACTTGGCAGTGCCACCAGTGAAAAATCAGTCCATCTCACCCAAGTTTGGGAACTCCACTACAAAGCTGCATCGGTGCAGAATTTTTCACAGATTTTGTGATGCACTGACTCATGAGTTTTTCGTGTCTTCCAGCAAGTACAAAGACTCCTGTGGTTTATCTCCTTCTGTCCATTGCCTATAGTATTTACAAATCTTTACTTTTGTATGGATGTTAATCCTTTAATTCCCCGTTACATTCATTACAAACATCTTACTCCAGCTTTTTGTGTGTCCATGAATTTTGTGGATGAACTATAAGAATCGTTCTCGTGTTTATAATCCAGTCCATCCATCTTCTACGCATTATGACTCAGCTCCTACCACCCATCGGCTTCCCATGAGCTAAGACAACAACAACAAAACACACACAGCATGACTATGAACATATCTGAAATAGCCCCGACAGACCTTTACCATAACTGTGAGGCTTAGGTCTCCTAGAAGACAGGACAAGCAAAGAGGACAGCGAGCCACTGAATGGTTTTTACAAGACTGCATGCTACAGTTATGAAGCCACCACCACCCGTGGAGTTCTCAAACCCAGCACTCACCCACATTAACCTTAGGGAAGAAGTTAGGTCTTTTTCTTTCTTTCTTTCTTTCTTTCTTTCTTTCTTTCTTTCTTTCTTTCTTTCTTTTTTAAGATTTTTATTTATTTATTTGACAGACAGAGAGATCACAGGCAGGCAGAGAGGCAGGAGGAAGCAGGCACCCTGCTGAGCAGAGAGCCTGCTTCAATCCCAGGACCCTGACATCATGACCTGAGCTGAAGAGAGGCTTTAACCCACTAAGCCACCAAGGCGCCCTCTTTTTATTTCTTTTTAAGATTTTATTTACTTATGATTTTTTTGAGAGAGAGAATGAGAGAGCGCACAAGCAAGGGGAGCAGTAGGTAGAGAGAGGAGGAGAAGCAGGCTCCCCGCTAAGCAAGGAGCCCGACACGGAACTCGATCCCAGGGCCCCAGGATCGCGACCTGAGCTAAAGGCAGATGCTTAACCGACTGAGCCACCCAAGCGCACCACGATAGGGCTTCTTAATGCAGAGTGCATTTATTCCCCTAGGTGAATTGTATCTTCATGCTCATTTCAGACACGATGGACCCTGCAGCAGCCAGCCCTCCCCACTGCCCCCATGACCAGGAACAAAGGCAGACAGTTCTACTGTGGCAAGACCACGTTCCACCAAGCACTCTGTTTCTGCACTGAGTGTTTAAGCTGGCCCTCATGAGCTCTCCTGGGACCGACCCCCTTGCCCTTGCGGTCTCTTACAGAGCAGTACCCTCTGGCGTGCCCAGAAGACATGGGGCCAAGGGAGCACAGGAGGGGATGGGCCCGAGCAAGTGCAAGGCAGTGGTGCTGAGGGAGGCTTTGGGGCAGAGGGTGCCAAGACTCGGGAAGAGGGGATACCCTTTACTGGGTAAGACAGGGAACACTGAGCACAGAAATGTATCCTCAGAAGTCCCTGGATGACAGAGCATTCCACAGCCAAGTACTTGAGAGTTATGAAGACAGCCTCAAGGCCAGAACCACCCACCACCCTGAGATCAGAGTGCTTCAGCCACACAGGCTGAACTTGAATGGGAAATGCCAAGGTCCAGAGGGAGATGGGGGGGCGGAGTTTAGGGTTTGTTTAAACAAAAGGCAAAATCTCCCAGGAAATCCTACACTGGGGAAGGTCTGCATGTCCCGAATTGGTCCATTATCCCTCTTCCTACTCCGTGCGAAAGAAAAACTAAGCAAGGCCACCGTTCTCTTGCCCCTGACCTGGGGACAAGGGGCAGGAGGGGCTGAGGGATGAAAGATGGGGCTCAACAACAATGAAAAGCACAAGGATGCCACAGCGAGAGCCAACCAACTACAGTCTCCCAGCTAAGCACCTGCCGCACCCTATCGCTGACACCTCGTTCTCCCGAGTAAGCACAGTATTGCAATAAGGTGTCCACAAACTCCACACAAGTGGAAGCTGAGCTTCAGAGATGTGAAGTAACTTGCCAAAGGACGCAGAGCCATAAGGAGTGGAGTGGGATTCAAACTTTAATCAGCATGCCCATCTTAACAGTGTTTCTACAAGCAAGACCTGAAACTGTCCTTCGAATGCTTGCCTTCCGGTTAGCCTCCCTAAACAAATGCACCCCTGGCTGGCTGGACAGCCCCATCTCTGCCGTACCTGCTGTGTGCCATCTGCTATACCTAGGGCTGCCGAGCTCCCTCTCCAGGGCTGAAGCCCACGGCCCCCAGAGCAGCAGCTCCCAACTCTGTGGGCCCCAGGCGCTCTGCCGCACAGACACCATCCACACCCACAGCAACCCCCCTCCCAGCTCTGGTCTCATTTTCTGTTCCCCTGTCGAGCACTCCTCTTGTCCATACACGTGCAGCCCGCATCACCTAAAGCCACTGTGCCCTTTGAGGGTGTCCTGATGCACCTCAGAACGAGAGCCAAATCCCTCAGCAAGGCTGTGGGGTCACCATTACGCCTACTGGGAAGCCTGGCCCCGCTGTGCTCTCCTCTCTATCTTTCCGGTTCTCAGGGGCTCGGTCCTCCGCCAGCTTCTCAGGCTCTTGCACGTGACATACCTCCAAAACAAATTCCCTTTACCTCATCCCTTTCCGTCGGGGTACCACCCATCTGTGCCTGGTCTGGTCACCATATCACCATGGCGCCCGGGCCCCACGAGGCTGGCTCCGCGACCATGAGAGCACAGTCTGTGCAGCCACACCGCCATCAGAACGAGGGGCAGCAGCCACCACCTGACCCCCGGCTCCCAGGGCGCTGGGACTGAAGGCTCCCCAGCCTTTGTGGGATGAATACATAGTTCAATAATAATAATAATAATAATAATAACAAAGGCACCTGATATAACGGAACGCTCGTTCTTGCTTAATACTCCTCCTAAATTGGGAAAGGAAATCAAGAGCCAACATCAAGGCCACCTGTGACACACCAAATGCGCGGACATGAGGGACAGGCCAGGGTGTCAACACCACCATGGTGTCCCGCGGCTGACAGAGAGAGGGGAGGGGGTGTTTGAAAGGAAAAGATCAAACCAGAACCACAATCAAGAGACACGAAAATCAGAGAGAACCTTTCGGTCAATGGCTAGGTACAAAACACATTAGGACTGAGAGTTTGTGTGTGTGTACACTACCCTTACAAATAACGTCATTAAGTATAGCCCAGGTAACCTTAAAAAAAAAAGCACCTAAGGTTCTTTTAAGTTCACTACTAAGGTAGTTTACCACTAAGGCAGTGAACCTAAAGCACCCCCCGAACACCAGCAACAAGCATCTGGCCCTGCAGCTGGCCAAGTGTGGCCTCGCCTGGTTTTGCAGGGTCCCCAGCTCAAAGTGGTTTTTACATTTTTTAAGGGGTGGTTAAACAGCAGCAAGGAAGAACCTGTGACAGGATTATCTGGGCCACAAAACCTGACATACCTGCAGAAAAGTTTTCCGACCCCTGAAGATAAGAGGATGTACAAATCCTGTTTAAGACAGCAATAAGTGCAATACTTAGGTTTCATCAAAAATGTGCAGGGACTCTATAAATAAAACAGGGCCATAAAACAGACTTAAATAACCAGAGAAACAGACTTGATCCCAGAATAAGAGTGCTTCTATAAGGATATTCATAATGTATATAAATTTAATAAAAATCAACTTCCAATTCCCTAGGGACTGAACCACAGCTCTCCAGCCACCAATAATCATGAACAAATACAGAATTAACAGTTTTGAATTAGTACTTCTTTGATCAACTATTCAGCCAGTGGTCATTTTTTTTTTTTTTGCATTTATTTGTTTTTTAATCTGACCATTTCTGCTGTCCAGGAATGGGTCAACTCCCTACTGTGGCTTCCCATGACCACCTGACTTGGAAGTATGATGGTAGTATCCAAACAGAGAATTTTAAGGCTGAGCTGCTCTGGAGTTTACTACTAACCAAGCCTTTTCATGTTTCTTGGAAGCAAAACCAAATCCTAAGAAAATATGTCTTTCCATCAGCATCTGGCAGTTCCTAGTCCAAAGCACTCAAGAGATGAAGTAACCACTACGAATCCTCCCAAAGGGCAGAATCTTCCCTGTGTACAATTTGTCTTTATATTCCCAGCTCTTCGCACAGAATACTCAATAAACAGTAATGAAATACATATTTATCCCACAGAGATGGCAACACTACAACAAAAACATAATGCACGGCAAATCCACCTTTTGACACCAAAATCTGCAGTCCTCCAACATGACACATGAAGACTAAGAAAGAATCAGTAGTGCATGTGCCCAAGACTCACTTGCAAAGCTTCTTCAAAATGAAGATTTCTTCTACACAGATACTTGTAGACAAGTTCTCAAAGCTGTTTTCATTATTAGATGCCCAGAATTCAAGACATCAAAAGGTCCATCAACAGGTGAATGGATAAACAAGCCACAGCAGGTCCCTACAAAAAATACTCAGCAACAGAAAGGAAGCGACACTGACATACAGAACAGGGAGGAAGTGCCCAGATATGACACAGAGAAAGAAGCTGGACACAAGACTCGCTGCCTGACTCCCTGACCTCCAGCGACAGGAAGCAGGGAGTAGCGACCTTGCACAGGAATGGACGGAGCGACACCCAAAGGCAGAGGAAGCAGATGGAGAAATGGTCTACACCATGGCTGCGATGCTGGGGGCTCCCTGTGGGCGTGTATCTGTATGTAAACCATACTGTATGTAAATATACTGTATGTAAACTGTACTTTATATGAAAATCAGTTTTCAAAGAAAAAAAAAAAAAAGAATTAAAAAACCCCCATAATCCCACCAACTTAAAAAATGTCCCCTCCCATAGCAAATGACACTACAAAGGGCTGATATCCAATATCTATAAAGAACTACTCAAACTCAACACCCAAAAAGAAGATGAACACATCAAAAAATGGGCAAGAGACATGAAGAGGCACTTCTCCGTAGAAGATATACAAATGGCTAACAGACACATGAAAAAATGTTCAGCGTCACTAGCTATCAGGGAAATTCAAATCAAAACCGCACTGAGATACCACCTTACACCAGTTAGAATGGCCAAAATTAACAAGACAGAAAACAACAAGTGTTGGAGAGGCTGCGGAGAG
>PITA01006344.1:33791-101098 GCA_004023965.1 Spilogale gracilis
ACACTGTTGGTGGGAATGTAAACTGGTGCAGCCACTTTGGAAAACAGTGTGGAGATTCCTTAAAAAATTAAAGATAGAGCTACCCTATGACCCTGCAATTGCACTACTGGGCATTTACCCCAAAGATACAGATGTAGTGAAAAGAAGGGCCATATGCACCCCAATGTTCATCGCAGCAATGGCCACAATCGCCAAACTGGAAAGAGCCAAGGTGCCCATCAACAGATGAATGGATAAAGAAGATGTGGTACATATATACAATGGAATACTATGCCTTCATCAGAAAGGATGAATATCCAACTTTTGTAGCAACATGGACTGGACTGGAAGAGATTATGCTGAGTGAAAGAAGCCAAGTAGAGAAAGTCAAGTATCTCATGGTTTCACTCACTTGTGGTGCATAAGGGGTAATATAGAGGACAGTAGGAGAAGGAAAGGAAATGAGACGTAGGGTAATTCAGGGAGAGAAACAAAACATGAGAGACTTTGGACACAGAAACAAACTAAAGGACTAGGAGAGAGGGGGTGGCGGGATGGGAGAGCCTGGTGGTGGGTACTGAGAGCACGTATTACATGGAGCACTGGGTGTGGGGCATAAACAATGAATCTTGGAAGACTGAAAAAAATAAAATAAATTTAAAGTAAAAAAAAATAAAAATAGGAAAAAAATACATTTAATTTTTTTAGATACCAACCAAAAAAAAAAGTTCCCTCCCTCAAATTCTGACTCCTTGGACCTACCCTGAGACCTGGGAACATTTTTAACAAATGCACAAACATGCTGATGCTAGCAGACCTCAGCTTACCTCCACCTTTGCATAGGCAACCCAGGGTGGAATGGTTTCTCTGCCTTCAGAAACCGATCCAGACAGCTGAGAGTATGACTAACAAGGAAAACTCTGGGATAAGGAAACTTAAAACCTCAACTTGCCAAGTTGTGGTCTGGTTCCTAGCAAGGTACAAACAAGACCTTCGGAGCTGGCCAGGTTCAATGATGAAGCACATTTTAAAAGCCAATCCGCGGCTCCCTCTCTGCTTAAATCCCATCATTAGAGGATTATAGTTGAACTGTGGCTGCTCCATTAAATTTCTGTTAAATGCTAACATTTGACCTAAATGCTTTTAGTTCAAGACAAAAGAAGATTACTGAACACATAACCTTAATTTATATATGCTTGACTCCCTTTAAATGAAAGGACTTGAATAGTTGCCTAATACATAGGGTCCTGCTTTAGAAAGTTTACAATCCTAACATTTATCCTAGCTATTATTACTCCCTTTAGGCAGCGGCGAATGAACCTGTAAGTGGTTATTATTTGATCTTGTGATGACAGTTACAGACAGTGTCATGGGGTGTAATTGGGAGGGGGGGGGAAATCCTCCTAAAGTCTTTTCCAAAACACTCCCAAGAATTTTTGCTCTAATTTTTTTTCAAACTGCAAGTCACTACCCTACCCCACTAGTAGTGGGCTAGGATATCAACCTAGTGGATCTCAACCAGGATCTTAAGACAATGACATTTAACAGAACAAAAAACTTCAGAGTACACCTCACAAGATAAGGAATTCTAGTTTCAAGATAAAATACCTTACGGCGGCTCAGTCAGTCAAACAACAACAACAACAACAAAAAGTCTGAGCCTAAAAGACACTGATGTAACTAAAGCCCCACCAAGGGACACAAAGGGCCTATTCCAGGTACCCAATTTGTATCAGGTTATTTGCTGGGCTTCAAAGAACACACCCATGGAAAGTCTGTTCAGTAGGACAAGCTAAGGACACTGATAACAAAATATCCTAACGTCTCCTTGCCCCAAGGGTAGAGAGTACCCAAAATCGTGGCCTCCAAGGGGCCTCCCTTTAGCATCTGTCCAAGCCCTACACCAAATGACCTCAATGAGTGCAATCAAGAAAATATCCACTGCCCCCCAACAAGCCCTGCCAGTCTTCCATCACTGTCCTAATTTGTCACCTTCTCCCTCCAGAGAAAGAAAAGTTTAGAAGAAGCCAGATAAAATCTGGATTGCTGAAGGGGAGCCCAGAGTCCAGGGCCAGGCTCCCTGTCAGAAACACAGCTGCTGGGCGCCAGGGTGCTCAGTGGGTTAAAGCCTCTGCCTTCGGCTCAGGTCATGATCTCAGGGTCCTGGGAACCTGATCTCAGGGTCCTGGGATCGAGGACGCATTGAGCTCTCTGCTCAGCAGGGAGCCTGCTTCCTCCTCTCTCTCTGCCTACTTGTGATCTCTCTCTGTCAAATAAATAAATAAAATCTTAAAAAAAAGGAAGGAAGGAAGGAAGGAAGGAAGGAAGGAAGGAAGGAAGGAAAAGAAAGAAAGAAAGAAAGAAAGAAAGAAAGAAAGAAAGAAAGAAAGAAAGAAAGAAAGAAAAAGAAAGAAAGAAAGAAAGAGGGAGAAACACAGCTGCTGAGAACTCCAGAAGGGGGAGTACTTTAGAGGTCTCGCCGGCCCCTGGGGCCCTGGAGGCACCCCACACCAATACCCCTGCCCCAAAGGGGGAAGGAAAGGCCTCTGGGCAAACAGTGCTGGACTACCTGTGCACCCCACGAGAATGAAGCAATGGTGAGTCTCAGGGCCAGTGGACTGATCCCGTGAGCCCCCCGCCGCACGTCACGGGGTAAAGGAGGGTCCCTCTAACTGGAAGCAGGTACTCTATGGAGCATAAAAAACGAAACAGAAGATGTTAAAGAACACTCCCTGCTTGCGGAAGACCCCTTTCATCTCTTCAGGAGACTGGGCCCACGAAGCCCTGGGACAGAATGAGCTCTAGACCCAAACTAAACGCTAAATCCCAAGAGAGCCTTTAAATCCAGTCTGAGGGGGGCCGTTCTGCTGATGTCCGTTTACACACATAGGCTGAGCCACGAAAGTGATGGTCAAGACGCTGACTCACTAACTGCTCGGTTAGGGGATGATGGAGTTGAGCGACAGTAAAGGGTCAAAGCAGCTGATGTTTTGCTGGTATGGGGGCTTTAAAATCCATAAGCATCAGTGATCTTCTTGTTTCTGACCTAATATTGTAGGTATCAGATGCTACAGCAACTTCTGGGCCTGATCTCATCCAGCAAAATGTGTTCCCCAATCTTTATTTAAATAAAATTCTGCTTGAAGACCTTAAGACTTGACTCTTCTGCCCCAGGTACCATCCATGTGGACCACAGTAACCTGCAGTTCGCAGGTCGGAGCTCAGGAAGCCACCTCCTCCAAGAACCATTCCTGGCTTAGCTGTGCCTCTTCTAAGCACATGGCTTCTTGGTCCAGCTTCCCGACCAGGCAGGGACAGGGACAGTGTCCACCACATAAAAGGCACTCAGAATATGTAAAGAAAACTTGAACTTTTTTCCAGGGGCCAGTAAATGATACACCTGAAACAAAACCTAATCCCAATCCTCCATAATCGTTCAGGGAAACCATGTACCCTGGACAAGTAAGGGCAGGAGAGGTAAGGGAGCAAAAGGTAGAGCTTATCGGCCAGAATCAAACAGAGGTATATTTGAGAAAACTCCAGCAGAATCAAGACTTATTGCCTTCACTCCTACTGTATGATTTAACATCTCATTTTTGGTACCAATGGTGTTTTTAATTTAAGACTATTTTAAATGTATTAATGAGTCATCTTAGGGGCGACTAGAATCTAATTTTGTTTGCAACTTTAATGACAAGATAAAAACATGATCAGAACTGACTGACTGCCTATCATATCCAAGACACAAATAGGATTTCACTTAACCCTTACAACAATGCTGGGAGGGGCTATTCCCATCACCTTGCCGCAGTTCAGAAAACTGAGGCAGGGAAGTTGGTTTTCACTTGCAGACACAACAATCATTCTGAGAGCAAGAAAGCTGCTCTCAGTTCCCTTACAGACTGACTAACGTAACAGGCTCCCAAGATGAGCAGCCACAAGAGGCCTGGAGGATTCTCTCTAAAGGTCATTTTGGATGAAGCCGGAAAAAGCCCCCCAGTTACTATCCAGGAATGGAAAGCTACCTCCTCTTGCCTACCTCCAAATGACCTTTGTCATCCACACTCTCCCCCTCCTCTTTCCCAGCTCCCAGTACAGAGACAAGCCTGGGTGCTCAGGGAACTTCCAGGGCCCACTGTGCCCTGCTAACCCCGTGCCTACTGCTCCAGCTCCCGCTCCAGCCTCGTTTCCAACACAGCTGAGGACTTGCACCTCCTCGGGAGGGCACTGGGTCACCTCCAGCCACTCTATCCAGCTGCCTCTGCTGAGAAAAGCACAAGGGCCAGCAGAAGCATTCCAAATACTCATTCACTCCATTGCCTCAAGCCCCACGTACTTATCAGCCCTCACTCGGAACTACTCCATCCCCTTCCTCTCTGCAATGTTCTTATCAGTTCTCCCTGACCTCAGCGCGGCCAAAGGTCCTCACCTGCGGGACAGAGGTCAAACTCCCTCGTTTCCTCTCTGCGGACTATACCTGCCGGGTTTTGCTGGACTTTAACACACTTAGTTCTCTCCGCTACCTGCTGCTCCCTTCCTACCACTGTTCTATTTTCAAATATCTCTTCTGCAGTATCATTTCTCTCCTCACCCAACCCCCGCTTCACCACCAGTTACGTCTCCTCTTCGCACACTTTCCCAACAAAAGGAAAAGGGAGCTCTGAAATTTCACCTACCCTGATGGATTTACCTGATGACTGAATAGTGGGTTTGCCTAAATTGCACCACAATTACCTGGGGCTGGGATGCTGTAATGCTTCTCCAAGTTAACCCCAAGTACACAGTGATCCAAATAATAAGGCTCTCCCTGACCTTGCATAAATGGGAGCCTGTTCCCTGGTGGTCAATAAACATCTCACGCCTGGAAGTAGATTCTATAGTGGGTTTGTTTTTTTCTTGCAAAGGAACATGTTATTCCTAATTCATTAAAAAAAAAAAAAAAAAAGCCATTCAGGGGCGCAGGGCTGGCTCAGTCAGAAGAGTGAACGGCTCTTGATCTCCAGGTTGTGAGTTCCAGCCCCACGTTAGGTGTAGAGTACTTAAATAAATAAAACTTAAAAAAAAAAAAATCCATTCGGGACGCCTTGGTGGCTCTGTTGGTTAAGCGACTGCCTTTGGCTCAGGTCATGATTCCGGAGATCTGGGATCAAGTCCCACATCGGGCTCCCTGCTCAGCGGGAAGCCTATTTCTCCCTCTCTCACCCCCCCTGCTTGTGTTCCCCCTCTCACTGTGTTTCTTGCTGTCAAATAAAAATTAAAAAAAAAAAATCCATTCAATAGAGACTATAATTGCTTAGAATCCTATGCCACAGACATACCACTTTCTTTAGTGTGAAACTAACATTTTCATAATCCCCAAACCTTAAAGGTTTAAAAAAAACGATACATTCAGCTATAAAACTCTAGCTCTCCATGAAGTTTGATCTGTGTTCCTTGCTTTTCTTTCTGGCCCTAAAATTCTGTGGAAAAGAAAGCACAGAAGAGCACACACAGTCATGGATGACCCAGGACTGAACCTTACCCGGAAAATAAGGTAAAAGAGTACCTGAAAAAACAGCATATCGGACATTTCAACTATTGCACATGGAGTTCTAAGGTCACTCTTCCTCACGTGTTTAGTGAGGGGCACTGCCTTCTAATTCTACGGGTCGCATAGATGCTAACATTCAGTTATTTAAACACTGCCAGCACTAAGAAACTCAGACTTCGGAGACTTTCTAGTAGCGCAGGGGGCAGCCACGGGCTCCTCACCCACCCACAGAGACACAGACAGGCCGAGCTTTGTACTGGAGCTTTAGTTCAGGAGCTGGAGCAGAAAACCAGCCACGGCCACAGCCCAGAGCGCACAGAGTCCCGGACGGGCAGGCACAGAATCAGACCCCTGCGGCCCCAGATGTGCGTGCACACACACACTAATTCCCCAAAGCAGAGCTAATGTACCAAGAAATGGTCTTAGCTACACAGAGAAATCTTACCTTAGCCACAGAAACAGTGGTTCATCAGCGTCCAACCCACCAACTCTGCAGGGGCGTCCGTGTGAGGCTGGGACCGTCCTGATGCTCGGCAGGAACCGTGTTAGGAGCCGAAGGAATTTCGGCTTTTATAAGCCACACAGGCTTGCCAAAATTGTATAACCATACGGCCTAGTCACAAGTTACGCAAGAGCCACCACCTGGTTACAAACGGTTACTACACGCTCCCGGCAGGGCCTGCGCACCATCCATCCACCCCAGGTTTCGCAGGGGCAGGGTGGCTAGCCTATTGTGGAACCCAGGCAGCTGCTGGGATTACACTTCTCAAACCCATACAAGTAAGGGAAATTAAAACCCATCTTCCAAAACGCTCCAGTTCGGATGAACGAGTCCACCCGTGCTGCTCTCAAGCTCAGTGAAGGGGGGGGGGTTCATTTTTACTTCCTGGTCATGTTTCGTTTCCCCAACTGGGGGCCCAAAAACATCTCCCCGACGGGAGGGATGCTCCAAAACCCGTTTTCAAAGCCCAAAGACTTTCAAAGACTAAGAACACATCTCAAAGCATGATCTCGTCATTGAAAGGGCAGGAAAAGCAACGACTAACTGCACTACTGACAGCTGGCCACCGGAGCCTGGTGCCCCATGGGTGGCCTCTGGCACGCAGCCCCCAGCCACAGAGACCCCACTGAAGAGGGGAAGTGCCCACGGAAACACTCAGAAAGGCACACCCTCGTTGACAACCTAGTACCAGGAGGCGTGAAGAAGCCACACTTGTGGTCAGACTTTGTCCTTTCTATCCTGACTCCAGGCCAGGGCCTGCCAGAAAGCCGGGCAGCAGGCCCCTGCTCCCCAGGTGTGCCGTGAGAACCTGCCTCTGTCTCCCCAGCACCGCAGAGGGACCACGTGGCTCAGGTGAGAGGCAGGCAGGAAGAAGGGGCATCTTCCAGCGGCACAGTACATCCTGGAAGAGGTGACACAGACACAAGAAGAGACAGCACAGCCTGGAGAACAGCGGCTGGGACGGTTACTTATGAATTCATGAGTCATCTGTGGAAAGTCAGTGGTGGGCACAGGAGAAAGATGCCACCTGACTGGGGTAGAAGCTGTGGAGGAAGTGGGGAGAAGGCTAAGAGCCAAGAGCTTTAGTTCAGGAGCTGGAGCATGTGTCCTCACAAGTCCCCAGAGCACAGGTCACATGGGATCTACCCAACCCCTCAGGTCAACATGCCAGGTAGACCAGATGGCCCCTCACTCCAAAGTGAGCTGAGAGGAAAAACCCAGTCTGCGGCCTATGGGGAAAAGAATCCAGTCTCTGTATCCTGAACACAAGCGCTGTCCTCATGCTGTTCTGTGAAGACTCTAACCTCAAAAAGGTTAAACTATAGGAACCAAAAGAAAATTTCAATTTGGAAAAAAAAAAAAGAATTAAAAAAGCAAAACAGTTTCTATTTTTAAAAAAGGTTAACGGGATCATACAATTACATGAAGAAAATGGACTGAGACCAAGAGAGAACAACCTAGGGTTGGTGAAGAAGCAACAGAGAGAAGTGAAAACCCAAGGAAATAACAATTGGGTGGAGGACAAGTTTGAGAAACATGGAGAGATGAGGAGAAGTCCAGAAAGGCAGTAACAGTTCACAGATGAGAACCATGGAGGGACCAAAGCAAAGAGCAAAATCAAGACATGAATAACCAGTGCTCCTCGACTAGACTTAAAAAGAACAAAGAAGCCAGTCATATTGCAGGACTGCCTTTACATGGAATGTCCAGATTGGGCAAATTCCCTGTGAGACAGAAAGCAGATCAGTGGTTGCCTGGGGCTGGGGTGGAGATGGGGGACAGGAATGCGGAGTAACTGTTAATGAGTTTGGTGTTTCTTTATGGGATGAAGAAAATGTTCCAAACTTGACGGTGATGGTTATACAAGTCTGATTCCCTAGAAGCGGCTGCACTGCACAGGTTCAATGGGAGAACTTTGTGCTGTGTGAATTCTAGCTCGATAGAACTGTTTTATAAAGAATGAACAAAACAGGCTTAAAGATATAAGAAAGATAGAGACTAGAAACCAAATATTCTGAGATGAAGAAAAATAACTACAGGAAGAAAAAGTAGTAGAAACATGGAGGGAGAAGGAGAAAGTGTTTGGGTGACTTAAGTAATAGCAATTACGAAGATGAACCCCAGGGTTTTTCAAAGCAGCATGAACATGCCAGAAGTCTATAGAAAATGAAGACAGAGAACTGAAGAAAAGGTTTTCCCAAAGAATTTTATACCCAGACAAGCTGCCCTTCGTGTGGGAAAGCCAAAAAAAAAAAAAAAAAAGCAACCACAGATATGCAGGGGCTCAGAAGGGAGGTAGGTAGGGGGAGGAGGTTGAGGCTATTATTCCCACCGCCTAAGAGGCAAAAGTCAGAGAGGCCCGTAATACGCGGGGCTGCTAATCACATATGCCAACCAAAACCACCCAGATCAGGATGAAACTAAATAATGAAGATAAACCTGATTGTAAAACTGAACCCATATGTCAAATTATTCTCTAAGCACATGCTAGGTCATGTGAAAAATGTAACTAATAACAATAAAGCAGATCCAGCAAGATTACATTATTTAAGACTGAAGACGGGCCATAAGATAACCCATTTCCCAAACACGCAGGACTTTTAAAACACGGTTAGATCTTAGCGATAATTACTGGGAAAACGGGGGCTTTTTTGTCTGTTTGTTTTGGAGGGGTTTTTTTTCTTTGTTTTTGTTTTTTAGTGTTCTTTTACTTAAAGGAAACCATTATTAAAATTTGAGACAGATTATAGTCTACAACACAAACTAAACCTATAAATGAGTTAAAGTCAAAGTAGTTTCAGCTGCATTAGAACATAAATGCCAATGCCCAAAAATACACCTTAAACAAAATGAAACAAAAATAATGTTAATGCTGTCTCATTATTTTTTCAACATCGGACACAATGAAATCACGCCAAAAGTATTAAAAAGAGGAAAAGAGGGAAAAAATTCACAACAGAAATACTATGGCAATTTTTATGTTCCAAACATGCTTTCACTGAAATAAAATCCATACTGGCTAACCATATGGAAGAAAGGACCAACAGTTCATATATGTACCTAAGTGTCTCCAAGAAGATGGGGACAAGAGGGTGGATAGACAGGGGCACAGGTTCAATCTCCATGTGAGCTTTTTTTTTAAGATTTTATTTGTTTGACAGAGAGATCATAAATAGGGAGAGAGACAGGCAGAGAACCAGGGGGAAGCAGGCTCCCCGCCGAGAAGAGAGCCCAATGTGGGACTTGATTCCAACCCTGAGATCATGACCTGAGCCGAAGACAGAGGCTTAACCCTCTGAGACATCCAGGCTCTCAAGCTTTGTTTTTTTTAGTTGATGAGAAAATGTGACCAGTTTAACGAAAAAGGCTAACATAATGCGTACCAAACTCTGCAACCCATTGAAAATAGAATTTTACTTTCACTGGTTAAAGAGCCATTTGTGAAAACTGACTATCATGTCATATGAAAAGTCGAATCCCCCACGGAAAGGAGCATTTATTATTTCTCACTGCCTGACCATAGTACCACAAGAGATCAAAAGAATTGTTAACCAACAAAGTTGTAACAACTTCAAAATTCTCAACCTTTCTCCCAAACAACTGTTGGGTCAACGATGAAACTGAAACTGTAAAAACACCCTGACAATGAAAAAGAGTAAGTAAGAAAATACCTAGAGGACAAAAAATGAGAAAAAGAAAAATTGGTTAGAAAAGCCAAAATATAAAAAATAAACTGGGTAAATACATCCAAGAAGGTTCTTAAACAAGCTTCCCAAGGCCAAGGCAGATAGAAACCTTCCACTCGAAAATACATGGGCCTAGGCAGCTTTCTAGGCAAATGTCTGAAAGTGCTTAAGGAACAGGACTTCCTAGGCTACTTAGCTCCAGAGCAATGGAGAAGGAAAAAAAAGCCTATCGGCCATTTTAGAAATCTAGCATCACAAACTTGACAAAGAAAAGAAAAAAGGCTAGTATTACAACTTAAATCGGTGGGTAGAAGGGGGAAAAAGCCTGTAAGATAAACAAAAACCAAAAAGCATGGGATAAAACTCAGCATCAATTTTCAGATCAAACTCTTAGCACACTGAACAAAGAGGAAAAAACGTCCTCAAAAAGAATCCCCGGGGCGCCTGGGTGGCTCGGCTTGGGCGACTGCTTTCGGCTCAGGTCATGATTCTGGAGTCCCAGGATCGAGTCCCGCATCGGGATTCCTGCTCGGTGGGAAGCCCGCTTCTCCCTCTCTCACTCACCCTGCTTGTGTTCCCTCTCTGGCTGTGTTTCTCTCTGTCAAATAAATAAAATCTTTAAAAAAAAATAAAAATAAAAGTAAAAATAAAAACCTAGAATAAAATATGGCAGAAAAGTAGGGAGTTACAAAATGAAGAACAGAAAAGAACATCTGTAGCAGTAGCATTAATTTCCCCCTTTGTGAAGTATTGTTTATACACATGAGCAAGTACACTAGCAAAGTAGAGGGCCATATGCCAATTCCTTTATTTACAGTGCTCATCTCTGTAGCAGGATTCTGAATATTTCTTCCTTGCGTTCATCTGACTAAGTTTTATGTCCCTCCCATTGTATTAAGGGACAAATTAGAAGGAGCTCAAATCTTAGTACCTATAAGGTTAGTAAATTTAGGACCAAAAAATGATGCAGAACAACCAGGCAGAGAGAGAGGAGGAAGCAGGCTCTTCGCTGAGCAGAGAGTCCTATGTGGGCCTTGATCCTGGACCCTGGGATCATGACCTGAGCCTGAGGCAGAGGCTTTAAAACTGAGCCACCCAGGAGCCCCTCTGTTTTCCTTTTAAGGACAAAATCTAAACTATTTTGAAAAATAACACTTCCTTACAGGTTGTGATTATTTGTCTTTCCAAATAAATGTTCCATATTGCCATTTCAATGCTGTTAAATGTTGAAAAACTGAGTAAAACAACAAAGAAGGTTTAGAATTATCAGTTGGACAAAAACTGCTCTGATTCTGTAATAAGCCAACCGGGGGCTTTAAAAAAAAAAAAAAAAAAAAAAAGTTCTAGAAACAAATAGCAAATACTTTGACTCACAGCACCCCCTAGCGTTACAACATTTACCTAGCACTTGGTAAAACAAATTGGAAAATACAAAACTGTTCAAGAAACTATTTTGGATAATCTCATATATACAGAACAGTAAACAGAATTAAAATACATTTCATATACAACTTATTTCCAACTATGCACTGTTTTGATTTGTGTGGCAATTTCTATATTTCATCAGAAGTGTCAGAGACCAGCAGGTGTCCCCAAGAGTCCTTTCTCATCAATTATAAAGACCCTCAATTGGGATGCGTGGGTGGCTCAGGTCATGATCCCAGGGTCCTTAGATCGAGTCCCTGCACCGGGCTCCCTGCTCAGTGGGAAGCCTGTTTCTCCCTCTGCCTGCTGCTCCCTGCTTGTGTGCACTCTCTCGCGTGCTCTCTGACAAATAAATAAAAATATTTAATATTTTTATATTTAATAAAAATAATTAATTAAAAAATTAAAACCCTTGATTTTAGGCTGGGCACACAACCAACAAACAAAATTCAGACATTTCCCAGCCTCCTCTGCAGCAAGACGTGGCCACATAATTAAGTTCTGGCCTGGCCCAGGGGATGTGAGTGGAAGTACATCCTCTCTTCCCCACTGGCTACAAGAACCATCTTGAACCATATTAATAAATCAGTACGCTAACAATGGTGAACCAGAAAGAAAAAAAGGAGCCAGATTACAAAAAAGAGGTTCTAGTTCACATTTGGTTATATTTTAAAAACAAAACAAAACATGTAGAGACATAATCTGGCAAGAAAATACATTTTGGAATAAGCCCAGTGACTAAATTCTCAAAGGGAAGAGGATCAGTACATATTTCAAACCTGGCTGAATGCTGATGATCATTATTTTCCTTCAAAGGGAAGCATCATGGTAAAGGGTAAACATCTGGGTGAGATGAGTAAATTCACCGTTCACCTTAAATTCGCTTCTCTGACATTTAAAGGCCGGCCGCTGGTTCATGGTCTCAAAGCACAGCTCAGAATGTGTGCTGACAGCATGCCAGAACTCCAGCACTGAAAGTAAAATCAAGTTTATCTCACTCTCCAAGCAAATCTATTGGGAAGACTGTAGCCTCCCAACCCAAGGTTCAGCCTGCAGCACGGCCTACTCAGCTCCAAGCAGCTGAGCACTGGGGTCAGCGGGCAGCAGCACTTCACCGGGAGCCCAGAAGCCCGGTACATGCGCACGGAGCTCTAAGTGCGGGAGTCATTAACCAGAGGGCCTCAAACGTCTTGCTCTATAAAATAAGGGTGTTGGCCTACATCTGTGGTTTCAGCACTTCTGTTTTTCGTAATGCAACAAGCATTCTCAAATCTTATTTGAGGCCTAGAGCGGGGGGGAGATCACAAGTGGGTGGATGATGTCATTAAAATGGGGACTGCATACTCTTCACTGTAAAGTTTTAATATTTTCCAGAAATATAACCGAAGGGAAAAAAAAAAGTCCATCAGCAAATCAAAGAGTCCATAACTTAAATAGCCCTGCTGATAGCAGCAAGAAAAACACCTTTATACTATACATTCCACCTCTTTTATCACTATTTGGTGAATTCTAACACATTGAACAAAATGTTCCAGTTTTGAATTAAAGGAGAGAAAAAGATAATTCAAGACTAAGGAGAGCAAATCTCTATTATTTCAAGGCCTTTAAAAATATCCGGTTTTTAAAATTAAATTCTTTGTTAAAAAATATATATATACGACGTACTTACTAAAATGGTGGAAACAAAAATTAAAACTGCTAAGATGCTACACCACATGCTGATAAGAACACAGAGCAACCGGAACCATCATACACTCCTGGTCAATATGTAAAATGGCACATTTTGGGGAAACATTTTGGCCATTTCTTACAAAGTTAAAAGATATATTTATTGGGCTCCTGGATGGCTCAGTGGGTTAAAGCCTCTGCCTTCGGCTCAGGTCATGATCTCAGGGTCCTGGGATTGAGGCCTGCGTTGGGCTCTCTGCTCAGCAGGGAGCCTGCTTCCTCCTCTCTCTCTGCCTGCCTCTCTGCCTACTTGTGATCTCTGTCCAAAAAATAAATAAAAACAGACTGGGATGCCTGGGTGGCTCAGTTGGTTAAGCGACTGCCTTCAGCTCAGGTCATGATCCCGGAGACCCGGGATCGAGTCCCACATCGGGCTCCCTGCTCAACAGGAAGCCTGCTTCTCCCTCTCTCAGTCCCCCTGCTTGTGTTCCTTCTCTGGCTGTGTTTCTCTCTGTCAAATAAATAAAATCTTTAAAAGAGAGAGAGAGAGAGAGAGAGAGAGAGAGAGAGAGAGAGAGATTGATTTACCCTATGACCCAGCAACAGTACTCCTATCTACCTACCCAGAGAAACAAAAACTTGTGTTCAAACACCTGCACATAAATGTGTAGGGTGGCTTTATTTGTATTAGCCAAAACCTGGACTCATTCACCTTTAGCTAGTGAATGGATAAACCAACTGCGGCATACCCCTGTCAATGAGAGGTCATTCCACACCCACCAGATAAGGCTGGTAGAAAGGAACTTAGTAATACCACCTGTTGGCAAGACTGTGGATAAACAGGAATTTCCGAACGACTCTGTTGCCAGAGATGTAAACTGGTTCAAATACTTGGCAAAACAATTTGGTGGCACCTAATAGGTTGTAGATGTGTATACACTATGATTCAGCAATGCCATTTCTCAGCATCCTGACCCTGCTTTTAACAGTACACAACCAACACATCAACAGAATATGTACACTCGGATGCTTAAATAGAATTTAAAAAGAGCCCCTAAAATGAACTCTAGCCACTTGGGTCAACATGCCTCAAGAACATTCCTGAATGAGCAAGCAGGTTGCAGAACACAGACCACAAGAGATTTATTACTTAAGGTTTTAAATCATGTGGTCAATACTGAATGTGGGACTGAATGTGGGTTTATGGGCATATAAATATGTAATACAAAAGTAAAAATACAAGGGACGCCGAGGTGGCTCAGTCACTTGAGCTTCTAACCTTCTAACCTCAGGGTCCTGTGATCAAGCCCTGCATGTCAGGCTCTGTGCTGGTTGTGGAACCGGCTTGAGATTCTCTCCCCTCTCCCTCTGCCCCTCTCAGCCCCCTCTCTCCTCTTTATAGAAAAAAAAAAAAAAAAAGGTAAAAATATGGCAGAGAAGGGAAGGAGAGGACACTAGCAAAGAATACAAATACAAAGAAGGTATTGAAAATGTTTTATTTTCTTTAAAAGAAAGACCTAAAGCAGAGGCGCTTGGGTGGCTCAGTTGGCTAAGCAACTGCCTTAGGCTCAGGTCATGATCATGGAGTCCCAGGACTGAGTCCTATGTTGGGAGAAGGTTAGAGGAGGTGGGGGGGCGGGGGGGTGTCCCTGCTCAGTGGGGAGTCTGCTTCTCCCTCTGACCTTCCTGTCTCATGCACTCTCTCTCACATTCTCTTTCAAATAAATGAATAAAATAAAAATAAATACATAAAATAAAAATTAAAAATAAAGACCAAAAACAAAGACAACAGCATGTTAGATTTATTAAAGCTGAGTATCTGGCATGAGTATTCATTCTTTCACTTTCTTTACATCTAAAATTTCACAATTAAAGAACAAACTCGTACCAAGGGCTACACAAAACAGACACATAAAACCTGGTACAAGTAGCTGCCTGCAGAGAAGGAAGCTGCAGCCAGACAGGAAAGAGACGTAACTGCCTGTCCATCCTCAGAAACTGTTAGACTTTGTTCCATGGAGATGCACTATCCATCTTTCTTTAATTACAGATAAATTTCATGCCCTTGTCACCTCCAACCCCACCACCCCTCGGGGGAGGGGATGCCCATCTAAAGTATTTTCATTTAAGATAAGGCAAGGCTGCCAAAGAGGCGAATGACATGCCCAGCCGTGACTGTGCCCGGATGGGCTCTGTCAACTCGAGAGGTCATTTAACCTGCCGCTGCCCGAGGGGTGGGCCACTTCTAAGACTCTCTACCTTCTGTGAAAACACAAACCTGTCTCTGTAAAAGCAGGGATCAGAAGTCCTAACGATGCCACTGGGAGCAGGAAGTGGTTCTCCTGTGGCCCTGGCAGGAGAACTTGCAGGATGTAGGAAACCAGTCCCATACAGACTGCCGGGCTGCCTCACACCCTCTGTGGAACAAAGTGGGCAGAGACACATACAGAGAGCCACCATTCCTCGAGGCTCGATGAGGGAGGAGGGCAGGAAGCTGAGGGAGCATCTATCGAATGACTTGTTTTCTTAGTGAACTAAGAAGTGGAAGTTGTGGAGAAGAGGAGAGACGGAGGAAGACACTAGAGGAAAGGACTCACATAAGGAAAAAAGGGGGGAGGGTGGAAGGCAAGGGTCTGGCTGAGCCCAGAACTTGTAAATGGGTGATGGAGAAAGTCACGATACCTGGTTTCTCTCCGGCAGAGTGTAACGGGGCAAGAAATGTGGAAAAACTAAAAAACAGAACTGTGCCACTGAAGAAGGCAGTTAGTGAGGAAATCCAGATGTAAGAGGACAGTCACATGATTCCCTGTGGCACCCACAGTGTGTACAAAGGGTGAGGAAGGGAAGAGGAAGCCAGAGAATGCCAAAGTGCCTGAGGAGAACAACAACCAGGAGAGAACGAATGAGACCTAAAAAAGGACAGGATGTGTGCCAAGATACCACAAGCGCCGTATGGGAGAGGGCAAGACTTAGGAGAGTTGAAGTAACTGGAGGTAAAACTCCCAGAAAAGATCCCGTGAAGCGGGGGTGAGGCTCAGAGACCTGAGGAGCCAACAACCCAAAAACAATGTTAGAAGAAACAGTGGAAAGAAAAGGAGCAAAACAGGAGCCAATGTCCTCATTAGGAATAGTCAAGAAGTTGGTTGATGAAGGAAACAAGTTAAGAGGAGGGGAGGGTCACAGACTGGTATGGCCTTCAATATGGCCGGCATTGTTGAATCCTGGAATCCAGAGAATTCCCTATTCACATTTCGATCGCTGTTTTAATTACCCATTCCTCAGAAAATCCTCCCAGACCCCTCAAAATCCAAATCAAATCGCACATTTCCCTTTGCTGCTGTTCCCTCCAAAGCAACCACCACAAGTCACAGCCAGTATCCCTATTGCTCAAACATATGCTCTTCCTGAGTTCACGCAATGAGGAATCCACATTTTTTTTAAAGATTTTATTTATTTGACAGCGAGAAACACAGCGAGATAGGGAACACAAGCAGGGGGAGTGAGAGAGGGAGAAGCAGGCTTCCCACCGGGCAGGCAGCCCGATGTGGGACTCGATCCCGGATCCCCAGGATCATGACCTGAGCCGAAGGCAGTCGCTTAACCAACTGAGCCACCCAGGTGTCCCAGGAATCCACATTTTTTCTGAATCTACATGGTTCCTAAGTTTTGGCTAACAAAAAAAAAATACGATTTCAGGGACTGGAGTGTACACCTAAAAATTATCTAGAGAGCCCCCAGGTTAGGAAGGTGGTTCTCTGGTAAAGTGGCTTCAGAACACCTTACCACACATGCTTAAAAGTAGTCTGCTTGGGGGAAAAGCAGTGTGTGGGGCTGTTAAGAATGCCTAATACTGTCAAAGTTCCCTTTTTATTTTCTAATTTAATGTGATTCTCACTGTATTGCTGACTGAGTCTAGTCATGTATAAGCTTTCTTATAAAAAATGTGAAACATCGGCGGCGCCTGGGTGGCTCAGTTGGTTAAGCGACTGCCTTCGGCTCAGGTCATGATCCCAGAGACCCCGGGATCGAGCCCCACATCGGGCTCCTTGCTCGGCAAGAAGCCTGCTTCTCCCTCTCTCACTCCCCCTGCTTGTGTTCCCTCTCTGGCTGTGTTTCTCTCTGTCAAATAAATAAAATCTTTAAAAAAAAAAAAATGTGAAACATCTAAAAAAGCACAAAAATTAAAATTAAAATGCATCGCTTATAACTCATTCAGCAAATCTTAAGATTACTGAATAACGGTTTAATGTCCCTTCAGTTGGCAGGCACTCAGATAAACTGCTAGTGGGAGCAATAAGTGGCTTGACGTTTCTAGATGGCAATCTAACAACATCAAAAGCTCTACAAATACATATAGCCTTTGACCCAACAATTCTACTTTTAGGGAATTTAACAAAATAATTAAAATAGGCTCAATTTTTCATTATGAGAACGTTCACTAAATTAACGCATAGATTAATCCAAACCTAGAAGGGAAAATACTAATGCCTAAATTGGTTGATTAAATTGTGGAGACATTCCAGGGTGTGTGGGTGGCTCACTGACTCTTAAATTTCAGCTCAGGTCACGATCTCAGTCAGGGTCGTGAGATTGAGCCCCTCATTAGGCTCCACACCAGGCATGCAGCCTGCTTAAGATCCTCTCTCTCCCAGGGCACCTGGGTGGCTCAGTCAGTTAAACGTCTGCCTTTGGCTCAGAACATGATCCCAGTACCCTGGGACTGAGCCCCTCACCTAGCTCCCTGCTCGGCAGGGAGTCTTTTTCTCCCTCTGCCCCTCTTCTCCACTCATGCTCTCCTGCATGCTCTCTCACACAAATAAAATCTTTAAAAAAAATTCTCTCTCTCTGTTCTCTCCCCACACCTCCACTCCTCTCCCCCTGCTCTGACATAGTCTCTCTAAAAAAAAATTTGTGGATACATTCTTAGAATATTGTAGGGATTTAAAAACTGGTAACAGAAGTACTCACTGACATGGAAGGCAATGTGCTGAGTGTACCCCTGAGTGGGGGGAAAAGCAGGTTACAAACACACATGGTATCCCCATTACGGTGTGTATAGACACACAGAGAAAATGCCCAAGTGTTTTGTGATGTTGTGATTACTTCCAGATGATAAGATTATGACTTTTTGCTATTTCTCTATAGTGTTTATGTATCATTTTAAAGTTTTGTTTTTTTTTTTTAAGTAATTTCCACATCCAATGTGGGACTTGAACTCACGACCCCAAAATCAAGAATTGCATGCTTGGGCACCTGGGTGGCTCAGTGGGTTAAAGCCTCTGCCTTCGGCTCAGGTCATGATCTCAGGGTCCTGGGATCGAGGTCCACATCGGGCTCTCTGCTCGGCAGGGAGCCTGCTTCCTCCTCTCTCTCTGCCTGCCCCTCTGCCTACTTGTGATCTCTCTCTCTCTCTACCAAATAAATAGAATCTTAAAAAAAAAAAAAAGAATTGCATGCTCAACAGACTGAGCAAGCCAAGTGCCCCTATTTTAATTTTTAAACCTTAAGTCATCACCTAAGGACAACATAAAGTAAATACACAAGCAAGACAAACTAGAAGGAGAAAGAACGGCACTCAAATCCCTGTAACAAGATGCCAAGTGTCTCATTTCCAAGGACTTGCTGACAGAAGCTGAGTAAAGAAACCACAGTGTGCTCAGAAGGGAAGCGTTCTCAATGTTCTGCAAACTTATTGTGCTCAGGGACTCCTGATTTTCCTCTATTTCCTCACAGCCCTGTAGTCTAACTACTCCTAAAGGCTGTTTTATTTATTTGGGAGAAAAAGAGTAAGCGAGAGAGCAGAAGCGGGCCTGGGAAAGGGGGACAGGCAGAGGGAAAGGGAGAAGCAGACTCTCCGCTGAGCAGGGAGCCTGATGTGGGGCTTGATCAATCCCAGGACCCTGAGATTATGACCTGAGCCAAAGGCAGTCGTTTAACCAACTGAGCCACCCAGGCACCCCTAAAGGCTGTTTTCTCTAAAAACAGATGTGTACATCTTCACAGTTTTCTAGGTAATCAAGTTCTTTATTTAAAAGAAACGAGAGGGTGCCTGGGTTGCTCAGATGGTTAAGGGTCTGTCTGCCTTTGGCTCAGGTCATGATCCCGGGTCCTGGGATCAAGTCCCACATCGGGCTTCCTGCTCACTGAGGAGCCTGCTTCTCCTTCTGCCTCTCTGTGTCTCATAAATAGATAAATAAAATCTTTTTTTTAATTAAAAAAATAAATAAAAGAAATGAGAATTCACTGGGCCCTAAAGAAGGGAAACACTTAGAAATGTACAGAATTCTTGAATCACTATATTGTACACCTGAAATTAACATAATACTGTTAACTATACTGGAATTAAAATTTTAAAAATTAAAAAAAGGGAGAAATATTCAGTGGACCCAAAACGTCAGTGTATTATAATCTAAACTTATATTTATATATATAAAATACAAAATGTATATTTAAAATATTTTATATATAAACATAAATATTAATTCATTAAAATTATAATTGAATATAGCTAAAATTTTTTTAAAGATTTTTTTTGAGAGAGAGAGAAAGAGAACATGCACAAATGAGATGGAGGGGGAGAGGGAGAAGCTGACTCCCCAACAAGCATGAAGCCTGGTGCGGGACTTGATCTCAAGACCCTGAGATCATGACCTGAGCTGAAGACAGACACATAAACGACCGGGCTACCCATGCGCCCCTAATATGTCTAAAACTATAAGCATTTAGGATTCTTGGACAAAATAGAAAATGTATATATACAAAAATATATATAAATTTAAAACATAAATTTATAAAAATTGTTTTTTTAAGCCAGAGAATAAATGAAATAACATCTAGAAATACTGCCTAACTATCCATTTACTTACTGAACCAGTTCAGAAACATTTTCCAGGCAATGGGAAACCTCTCCATTTGTCAGGAAAAAAAAAAAATGAGAAAGGGAAGCTGCAAGAAGTTATCATCTGATGATGAGTACATGCTATCACGCTGCCCATGAACAGAAGTGGCATACGTTATGAAATACCCCCAAATCCAAAAGCTTACAAGTTGGGAACATATTACTTAGTGGTACAGAACAACAACGTGGGCCTTGAGCTGTGCCACCCAACGGCAAGAGCCACCAGCCCCCCGTGACTACTGAGCACTAGAAATGTGGTCAGCTGCAAATGTGCTGGTAAGTATGAAACACACACCCAACTCCAAAGACTTACTCTGGGGGGGGGGGGAATCAAAATATCTCATCAATACTACTCTACTGATTGTGTGAAATGATAATCTTTTTACATATTGGGTTATGGAATCTATTACTAAAATTACTTGTACCTGCTTCTTTTTACTCAATATAGCTATTAGAAAATCAGCTATGTGACTCGCATTATAACTGTACTGAACAGCCCTGGTCTACAGAAGGCAAACGCCAGGAAAAGAGCAAAGTCAGGCAGCGTACACAACCACAGCAATCATGATCAGACTCCATCAGCAGAGCCTGTTCCAGTACTTAGACTGTTACCAAACAAACGGACACGAACACAGGCATGGCTGTGTCTCCTACCCCAGCCAGCAGAACAAACCCTCCGTTCCTGTACAACACCATCAGCTCTGCAGCCTGCACCCTGATGAAGGGCAGCAGGTGCCCTAACCTAATTTCCCTGCCCTGGAAGGTGGGAGGGAGCCAGAGGTAGGGAAAGGCCAAAGCAGAAATCCACCAGCCAACAGCGAGCAGGCGGATGGGACAGCGAGAAAAGGGACAAAGGGAGTTGAAAGGTCATAAGGGGAGCCCGGGGCTCTGCACTGGACGCTCAGAAGTACAAGAAACCTAAAATAAAGCTAACAGGATCCATCCAAGGGTCTCAAATCCAGAGGGGCTTTATAACTGCTGAACTGCAAGTTCTGGTTTTCTATGGCAAAGCTTAAACAGCATACTACCTGTATTTTTGTCGAAAAAAATTCTCATTAGAAGGAATGGGACAAATCTATCGATGATATTTTACCATACCAAAGTCAGCCAAGGATTTGGGCAATTTATCACCAGCTGGTCTTAATCCAACACTAACACATTGATTTTATAACCCATCCCACTGAAAAGGCCAGCGCTCATCTAATGTGCTTGGAGTCCCTTCATAGTAACTGTTCCATAGTAACCATCTTCCTTCCCTTCTTATGCAAGCTCCCTGATCTTCATCAGTGTTTACACAGGTTTTTGAAGGTACCCACTTTTTCCAGTAAATATTTAATTCTCTTGTTGCAACCGATCAAACTATCAACAACAAGCATTTTATATGACATGTTTAGTTATGGGAAAGTGGGACACTGACGTCAATAGCACACAGTCTGTAAACCAAAGCCTCCAGAATTACCAGACAGAGCAGCCTCTCGGGAATCGGCCACCAATGAAACACACATCCTCACGGCTCAAAGTCTTTAATCCGGTTTCTATCCAAGTCCCTCCACATCTATGGGTCAACTTCTAAAATGTGGTTGAAATCAGACCTGGGCAGGTGGTCAGCAGGCTCCCAGCACTGGGCAGAACCGCTGTTCTCAGCCACGACTGCCCAACAGGGAACCATCACCTGCTGCTTTTCTCCTTTCTCTTTTCTCAGCTTTGTAAACTTAATATTTAGGATCTGTATGGGGAGGGGAGCGAGGGGAGGAATAATACACAAACATTTTGGCCAGTTTCCTAAGCTGCCACAAGTCTCAGCACTGATGGAAATGGATTACATGTGAGGCCATCTGCCATCTCAGTGGACTGGAACAATGAGTGAATTACAGAGATAGGATAATTACCAAACTGGGCATGAGCACTCAGAGAAAGGAACGCAAAAGGGCCAGAAATGGTCAGAAATGAATTTGGGGAAGTGGGACTTGAGGAGTCAGCTTCCGAGGACGGAGCGTCATGAGTTGTAGGCCACCCTGGAGACGAAGGTAGGCAGAAGTACAGCGAGCCTCTAGGTCATGACAACAGCTTAGCCACAGTACAATGGCAAGTGGAGGACGAAAACCCCTGTCAGGGTCAAAGGAGTCCAAGTAAATGCAACGCAGCTTTATTTATTTATTTTTTAAGATTTTATTTATTTGAGAGAGAGAGACATAGCAAGAGAAGGAACACAAGCAGGGGGAGTAGAAGCAGGCTTCCCACCAAGCAGGGAGCCCAACTTGAGGCTCGATCTCAAGACCCCGAGACCACGACCTGAGCCAAAGGCAGCCACTTGACGACTGAGCCACCCAGACGGCCCACAACACAGCTTTATGAAACAGGAGTTTCTGAGCAGGTAAGGAGAACAGAAAGAGTCCTCCACTGAAAAATCTCCAGATAGAAGGTCAAGAAGCAACTATGTTCCAAGTACAGGATTTTGGCAACTGAGATGGCGGATGGGACAGTGAGAAAAAGGACAAAGGGAGTTGAAAGAGGAAAAATAAATCAATCAAAGATTTGGTGTCAAAGAGGACCGCTAAAAAGAGAACAAGAGTGATCTCCTTTAAAAAAAAAAAAAAAAAGAGTGATCTCCTTTAAATAAGGAAATGCACTTGACAAGGCAAGTAATGAACAAAGTCTGGACTGGGGGAATTTGAGCTGGGGGTGACACGTACACCCAACAAGTACCCACCGAAGACCAGAGATCTGAGAGAGGCTCTGTGCAGAAACAAAGCATCAAAACAGAGGTGTGGGGCACCCGGGTGGCTCAGTTGGTTAAGCGGCTGCTTTTGGCTCAGGTCATGATCCTGGAGACCCAGGATGGAGCCCCACATCAGGCTTCCCGCTAGGCAGGAAGCCTGCTTCTCCCTCTCTCAGTCTCTCTGCTTGTGTTCCCTCTCTAGCTGTGTTTCTCTCTGTCAAATAAATAAATAAATAAATAAATAAATAAGATCTTAAAAAACAAAAACAAAACAGAGGTGTGACCTGAAATACAAGGACGTAACTGAAACTCTGAGAGCTAAGAGACCATGTACTTTGCAGGTATCTTCCAAGTAGAACAGTCTTTCCCTCACCTCCCTCATGGTTAATAAATATTACTTTTAAAAATGAATTACGTATAATCTGATACCGGCTTGAGAAAAAAAATAAATACACAGAAAAAAAAAAAGTCAAAGAAATCCACAAATGTTCACAGAGGTGTCTTTAGGTGGTAGGATCATCAAAGATCTTCCTCCTAAATTCTTGAAATTTCCATGTTTCTTTGTTTTTTTGTTTCTTGTTTTTTTTTAAAATAGTAAGTATAGACTTTCTATTAGAAAATTAAAACTGGGGGGACGCCTGGGTGGCTCAGTTGGTTGAGCGACTGCCTTCGGCTCGGGTCATGATCCCGGACACCCGGAATCGAGTCCCACATCGGGCTCCCTGCTCGGCGGGAAGCCTGCTTCTCCCTCTCTCAGTCCCCCTGCTTGTGTTCCCTCTCTAGCTGTGTTTCTCTCTGTCAAAGAAATAAATAAAATCTTTTAAAAAAAAAACGAAAAACTTTTTTAAGCGATCCCCTTTCAGCATTTGTGAAAGCTCTTATAATTGTGAATTTTACTGTTTGTAAATTATACATAAAAGTACCACCAACATACCATTCTATACCTACCATACTGAGTAAGTAAGTTTTGATAAGACAACCTGTTTGAGAAAATCTTTACTAATAGGAGTCTAAATTCTTGCAGCTTCCCTATAGGACAATTTGTCAAAATTTTAAAAAACTAAAAAATCTAAAGCACTGCACCCAACAATTTTACTGCTACAGACTTACTTATGGGTATTCTCCCTAAAAGACATACAAGAAATTTCATTGCACTGTTGTGTGTAACAGCAAAAGCAAATTAAAATAACCAAAATGCCCATCAAGCTTTGGAATGCGGGGGTGTGGGGAAGGGGTTGGAATGCAATGTAATAATATCACTACTTAAACTGTGAAATGCTTGAAAAAGAGAGAACAGGGCTTCAGTCTTTAACCCCATGGATTGGACCTGGGACCCAGCAAGGAGCCTCAACTGGCAATAAGTACTCAAATTTTTACTTATTAAAAAAACAGTCAAGGGGCGCCTGGGTGGCGCAGTTGTTGGGCGACTGCCTTCAGCTCACATCGTGGTCGTGATCCCGGAGACCTGGGATCGAGCCCCGCCTCAGGCTCCCCGCTCGGCGGAAGCCTGCTTCTCCCTCTCTCACTCCCTCTGCTTATATTCCCTCTCTGGCTGTGTTTCTATCAAATAAATAAATAAAATCTTGAAAAAAAATAGTCAAAAGCAAATAAAGGAAAATGAAAATATTAACTTCCTACCTTATCATTACCTGTAAGTGGCAACTTTGCCAATTTTCTACTTTAATCTGCTTACAAGGAATTTGACCTAAGGCAGTCCATTACCTTATCATTACCATTAAGGGAACAATTACTTATTCCCAGGATTGCATTTAGACTGTTGAGGACATGTGCAAAGGACAAGGTCAAGCACATATGAATTCTAAAACTAAAAGACTGTCAGCACAACTGCGTGAAATGCAGAACAAGAAAGACTGGGTTTCAGACGCACCTAAATGCCGCGCCGTAGACCTGTCCATATGCTTTCCTGTCCATATGCTTTCCGTTACAAGCCGCTGAGCTACATTTCCTCGTGCTGCTGAGGTCCAAGCTCGAAACCACAGGGGGATCCCGGGTAGCAGAGTCAAGACCTAGCTAAAGAAAAACAGATGGTAAATAAAAATAGAGTAATAATGAACCTACCAGGAGGCACTCTGCATGAACGGAGTCTACTTCTCACTCAGCTGTGGCCAATCCTAAACTTGCTCTGTGACGCCTACATTCTTGAAGAGCATCTAGGATGCCCCAGCCAGTCCCTGGGCAGGATCACACACGGCACCTTCTTGCCCTTCAAAATCAGCTCTTCATCTGCGCTGAGTATTTTGGAAGACAGTATTTTAGGATACATGGGAAAAGCAATTTTGTACTGAGTTGGTATTTCTTCTTTGATAATCTTTTAAACTCCATATTCCCTAGCATAAGACCTCAATTTATTACCAAAAAAGAAAAGGAAAAATAAAAAAAACCTTTTATATATTGCTCTAGTGCTCACTGTACTAAATACCTCTTTAAAAATTTTAAGACTTTATTTATTTGAGAGAGAGGAAGCTCAAAGAGCAGGGGAGGAGCGGAGGGGTTGGGAGAGGGACAAGCAGATTCCACCCAGCACAGAGCCCGACACAGAGCTCAATCCCATGACCCTGAGATCATGACCTGAGCCAAAACCAAGAGTCTGAAGCTCAACCAATGGAGCGCCCTGGAACCCCAGGGACTTATTAAAATTAGTAAAGGGAAACGTCACTAATGTGCAGAATTGTCGATTATAGACCCCAACAGAGGAATCTCAACAGGAAAGAATCACAATGATCTTTGAGTTGAAGGACCGGCATGGAAGGGGAAACTGTGTCCACTCCACATTTAGCTAGCTTGGTACACAGCTCTTTCGTACCCACAAGGGCCACCTTCAAAAGGAAAGACGCACACGACAGCCCCTCCAAGAAATCTGCAAGCCTTGCCCACTCAGCCAATGACAAGTCACCATCACCCTGAACTAGCGTCTTCCTCCAACAGGCTTTGCTACAAAGCCACCCTCCCAACGTCTTCCTTCTCCATAAAGTAACACTCCTCTCTGCTGGACTGGCCTATGGTTTGTCCATGGCTTAATGCCCCAAATAAGCTCATTTTTGCCAGTAAAAAACTTATTTTTAAGGCTAACATTGTTTGGTGATTAGAAATGGGATCCAGAAGACTGCCAACAACTCCAAGGCTAGTGAGCAAATAAATAGCTACCCTTACTCACAGAGCTACCTGAGCTTGCTGCTTTCTCGCCAACCCTGGAAATGGAAGGCAATTTTTCTCCAGGATTTTCAGCTCCATTCTGTGTTTTAAGCTCTCCGAGAATTATCTGCAATCTGTTTTAAGGCTGTGTCCTTTAGAAGAATGCTCATTTGGCCTTTGGTCCAACTCCTATCATGAACCAGGCTACTCCTATTGAAACTGTGCTAGCCTTTTGCCCAGCTTCTTAGGAACAGGAAACATTATCAGAAATCTAAAATTGCCTATCTGCAAAATACAATTTCTAGACTAACGGAGGCAAACAAACAAAGGGAGAAGAAGTCTTCTGAGGCCTTTTTTCTTCCTGTCTCCTATGCCTCAGGATGTGTAGCAGCTGTCCTGTGTTCAGTCCTGAACTTCCCTTTTCCTATGAAACTCTCCCCACTCCCTCCTTTCCTAAAGGTAATAAAAGCTGCCCCTTTAAGTCTTCTGAGGATCCGAATAAAACCCAAATCTCTTACGTTCCCTGGACCAAAGCCAGACTGTGAGCCAGAGTTGAAGAGTTTCCTAAATTGACTCAGAACTCACATATACTAAAGAATTTAACATAGTTATTCCAACTTACCATGCCGGTTTCTAAGATTTGTATCAGCCAGGCCATGTGCTTGCCCGGAAGGACCAGGCCAAACGCTGGATGAAACTAGCCTCATGAGAACATCCTAAAAGACTGAGAGAAACAAACCCCTAACTTTGGCAAGATCCTAGAACGCTCACTGGAAAGCTGCACCGGGCAATTACAGTAGCTCTTCCCAAGCGTGCTGACTGGAACAAAATTCAGGCTTGCACACAGCAGCCTGAGGACCTGGTCATACCTACTATAACCAACTCCAAACTGTCTCTAAAGATGATTCTGGTCTTCCTTTAGAGGCTGAAGCCACCTGGGTAGCATTTAACTCCGTATTTACTGACAGGCTGAATCAGGATCTTTGAGTTGAAGGACCAGCATGAAGGGGAAACTGTGTCCACTCCACATTTAGCTAGCTTGGTACATCAGCTCACTCACACCCACAAGGGTCATCTGAAAGAAAGACCACTAAAATTCTCGATTTTCAACTCTGGCCAATGAAGGCCCCTAAACACACCAAAACTCGCCAGTTTCTGCTATTGGTGCAAAGGGCCAGGGCCAGGGTAATGGGGAAAAAAGACTGTTACAAACTTAAGCATTCCAGAAGCCTTCAGCCCTCCAGCCAGCCTTTCCAATGTCCTTCTAATTCCCAGTGATGGGGCTCCAAGCACCTACAGGGACTCTTCCCAGTCCTCCCTCTTACTTGGCTCAGAGAAATCACTCTCCAGACTGAGAATGAATCTCGTTGTCTTACTGACCCCATAGCTACATTCCCGGCACTCAACAACACTCCTGGAAAGCAGGTCTTGCAGGCATCAGAGCATGAAAACAGCCCAAATAGTGGGGGTCTCTCATAAACCTCAAGGTTCCTGTCTCTGCACCTATTCCCTTTTGTTTAGGCCCTTTGGGAGATTCCCACCTTTTCGCCTTAATTTCTCCACCCCGTTCTTTCACGGGGACAGATTTTTTTTTTTTTAAAGATTTTATTTATTTGACAGAAACACAGCCAGAGAGGGAACACAAGCAGGGGTAGTGAGAGAGGGAGAATCTGTCCCCGCCCCACTGGGACAGATTTCTTAGAAAAAGTATCCATGCCAGAACTTCTCCCAAAAGAAAGAAGTAATTCTAGGGGCGCCTGGGTGACTCAGTTGGTTGAGCGACTGCCTTCGGCTCAGGTCATGATCCTGGAGACCCGGGATCGAGTCCCACATCGGCCTCCCTGCTCGGCAGGAAGCCTGCTTCTCCCTCTCTCACTCCCCCTGCTTGTGTTCCCTCTCTGGCTGTGTTTCTCTCTGTCAAATAAATAAAATCTTAAATAAAAAATAAAAAAGCACACACACACACAAAAGGACATAAAGTCTTCGAAGAAAAACTGCAGGTTGCACAAACTGTCGTTCATCTTCGGGCACCTGAGCTCAGAACAAGGATTACATTTAGATTCAGGCAGGTCTCATGGCCTCCTCAACTTCCCAAACCTAAAACTAAGTGCCAATTACAAAATTTTCCCAGGACTGGCTGTTTACTGTCGAAACTGAGACTGCACACTTCTCTCTTACAGCTCAACTACTGGGGCCCACGGCCAGGGAGGTCCCTTCAGCCTCCACCTCAGAGCCATTCCTGTCCCTGCCCTTCTGGTTCAGGTCCGTGAAGAGTCACAGGACTCCCTCTAACCAAGCTTGGGCTGCACGCAGAAGCCCCCCCACCCAAAATCCTCACCACACTCAACACCTCAGCCAGCCACCTCGCCTCCTAGGAGATTCACCCCTGCTACCTGCTCCTCACTGTAATAACCATAATTAAGCCTGTGATTCTCCTTCACGGAGGAGACCACTCACAACTGCTTAAGACGGACAGATCACCTCCTGACTCCCTGTGACAATTCCTAGGACACTCCTCTAACCAAGGCAGATTTTTCATGTTTTACTGATGGTGCATATTTAAAGGATGCAAATGACAAACACTGCACTGGGAATGCTAATGTGGCCCCTCTGGAAGGGGCGGGCGGCACCTCCACCTTTAGCTACTTGGGCCCAACAGGCTGAGTGCACACCCTTGATCAAAGGTAAAATCACAAACATTTATACCCATAGTTGGAATGCCTCTGAGTAGCTCAAAACTCTAGAATGTCATGGCAACAATGTGGTGCCCTTACCGCCAATGGGGATAAAATTAAAAATGGCTCCTACGATTAAAATCCATTAAAAGCCGTACTTTTGCCAGCTGCTCTTTTATTAAGGTCCTTGGGCATTCCCGACTCAACCCTCTGGAGGCCAAGGGAAACCACCTCACTGACACGTCCACCAAAACACTGCTCTCCAGGAAATCAAGAGCCAAACCTCCCTCACAGTCCAAAGAGATGTCCTCCCCTCCCAAACGAGGATTTTGAAAAACTGGCCAGAGACACCTGATAACTGGGCCCCAGAATTGGAAAAACAATATTGGGAATCTAACCATTGTTGGTTTGATTTTAAACAAACAAACAAACAAATTGCGGTCTGGACCAAATAATCTGGCCCAATTCATGAACCAGTACAGTGGGGAAACAGAAATAAAGCCACAAAAAGTGCCTATACCTCGCTTGCCCCACATGTCCAAAACACAATGCAGAAAAATGCGCTCACACTGCTCCCTTGGAATTGCCTGAAGGGCCATTTGAAGTTTGGCAAATGGATTTCATAGAGCTCCCCCTTCCCCACCTCATGGATTTAAATATGTTTTAGTCATGGTCCCTATGTTTTCTCCCTGGACCGATGCTCTCCTTTTTTTTTTTTTTTTAAAGATTTTATTTATTTGACAGAGAGAAACACAGCCAGAGAGGGAACACACACAGGGGGAGTAAGAGAGGGAGAAGCAGGCTTCCTGCCGAGCAGGGAGCCCGATGCGGGACTCGATCCCGGGTCTCCGGGACCATGACCTGAGCCGAAGGCAGTTGCTTAACCAACTGAGCCACCCAGGTGCCCCCCCCCTTTTTTTTAAGATTTATTTATTTGACAGAGAGAAACACAGCCAGAGAGGGAACACAAGCAGGGGGAGTGAGAGACAGAAAAGCAGGCTCCCAGCAGAGCAGAGAGCCCGATGTGGGGCTCGATCCCGGGTCTCTGGGATCATGACCTGAGCTGAAGGCAGTCGCTTAACCAACTAAGCCACCGAGGCACCCCTTCTGATGCTCTCTTGCAGACAGGCCACTGCTGTTACTATCGCTAAAATTCTGTTAGGAAAAAAATCATCCCCACGTGGAGAAATCCTCTTTGACGTCATAGTAATCAAGGCACCCATTTTACCAGGCAGGTGCTTCCTCAAGTCTGCGCTGCTCTGCCAGTTCTACAACAGTTCATCCTCAATCCTCAGGCACTATTAAGATTCAACCGGCAAAATCTGCAGAGACCTCCTGTATCATCTTGTCCTAAAGCATGGCCATTAGTCCTTCTGAACTCAGACCCATCCCTCTAGAACTCAGACTTTGACGCTCTGAAATAAGCAGAGGTCGGGTACACTTGACCCCTGCCACCTTTGACCCCCGGTTGATAAAGATACACTTGAATAGGGCGCCTGGGTGGCTCAGTTGGTTGAGCGACTGCTTTCAGCTCCGGTCATGATCCCGGAGACCCGTGATCGAGCCCCACATCGGGCTCCCAGCTCGGCAGGAAGCCTGCTTCTCCCTCTCTCACTCCCCCTGCCTGTGTTCCCTTGAATACACTTGAATACTGTAAAAGCCTAGCTGCTCCAGTTGAAAATAACCAGGCGTTGAAAAGAAAAAACCATCTTTTCACTGCGCACTCTGCAGAGATGAAAACTGAAGAATCACACCTTGTGACTGGAGATTTCATCTACAGTAAAAGACCTCCAGAAAGACTCTCTTCAACCTCGCTGGAAAGGCCCCTCGTAGGTACTGCTAATCAACCCTGTGCTGCCAAACCCCAGGGGACAGACTCTTCACACGACCTGTCTCAAGACAGCTAACCCTGACCTCCACACCGTCTGCTGACCTCAAAGTAATGACTTCCCGGAAGTGACGCCGATGGCATCTGATGAGACTGCTTCCCCAAGATGTCCAGACCTGGCCTGTTAGAAGGTTCAGGATTCAAAGTCTCTTTCTCATCCGGACTATTAATGAAGTCTGGATTCTCATCCAAAACTCATGGTTTCTGAATTGTCGACTTTACTGTATTATTACCACATTTGGTTAGAACAGTTCTCTTGAGGGGCTCCTGGGTGGCTCATTTGGTTAAGCAGCCGCCTTCGGCTCAGGTCATGATCCTGGAGACCCAGGATCGAGCCCCACATCGGGCTCCCTGCTCGGCGGGAAGCCTGCTTCTCCCTCTCTTACTCCCCCTGCTTGTGTTCCCTCTCTCGCTGTGTTTCTGTCAAATAAATAAATAAAATCTTTAAAAGAAAAAAAAGTTCTCTTGAGAAACAATACTGTTTTATTTTTTTTTAAAGATTTTATTTATTTATTTGACAGAGAGAAACACAGCGAGAGAGGAAACAAGCAGGGGGAGTGAGAGAGGGAGAAGCAGGCTTCCCGCCGAGCAGGCAGCCTGATGCGGGGCTCGATCCCGCGTCTCCAGGACCATAACCTGAGCTGAAGGCAGTCGCTTAACCAACTGAGCCACCCAGGTGCCCCCTGAAACAATACTGTTTTAAAGTGTCTTGAAAGTTTTGCTGTTTTGCAAAAAGCTCACCAGCAACTGCTTCATATTTATACCTGCACTGCATCTTCCCAAATGAACTCAGTTCATTCTTTTTTTTTTTTTTTTAAAGATTTTTATTTTTATGTATCTGGCACAGAGAGAGATCACAGCAGAAGGTAGGCAGAGAGAGAGAGGAGGAAGCAGGCTCCCTGCCGAGCAGAAAGCCCGATGTGGACCTCGATCCCAGGACCCTGAGATCATGACCTGAGCCGAAGGCAGAGGCTTTTAACCCACTGAGCCACCCAGGCGCCCCAAACTCAGTTCATTCTTAAAAGTACTCCTGTCGGGTCGCCTGGGTGGTTCAGTTGGTGGGCGACTACTTTCGGCTCAGGTCATGATCCTGGAGACCCGGGATCGAGCCCCACATCGGGCTTCCCGCTCGGCAGGAGGCCTGCTTCTCCCTCTCTCAGTCCCTCTACTTGTGTTCCTTCTGTCAAATAAATAAAATCTTTAAAAAAAAAAAAAAAAAGTACTCCTGTCATAGTAATTATTCTGTTTTCATTACTGGCTCCAAGAGGTGACTTCTAGTAGGAATATAGGTCTCTGGGTTTGCCTCCTGTAGGGTGAACTTTTCTCCCCTATATTGGAATCAGTGTCAATTAATACTTTCAGTTGGCTATTTATATAAGTAATCTCCACACCCAAGGTGGGACTCAAACTCACAACCCCAAAATCAATGGTTGAACACTGCACCCTGAGCCAGCCACATGCCCCCTAGATGGCTACCTTCAGATCTAGGACCATGGTTTAGAACCATCACACAATTCGGAATTGTCATGTTATTTTCGATTCTGTACTTGTTGCCTGTCCAACTTTTAAAAAATGACATACCCAGGGCGCCAGGGGTAGCTCAGTCCGTTAAGTGTCTGTCTCTGGCTCGGGTCAGGATCCTAAGGTCCTGGGATGGAGCCCTGCGTCTGGCTTCCTACTGAGCAGGGAGCCTGCTTTTCCCTCTCCCTCTGCCTGCTTGCTGCTCCCCTTGCTTGTGCTCCCTCTCAAAGAAATAAATAAAATCATGGGGCGCCTGAGCGGCTCAGTTGGTTAAACGACTGCCTTCGGCTCAGGTCATGATCCCGGAGACCCGGGATCGAGTCCCACATTGGGCTCCCTGCTTGGCGGGCAGCCTGCTTCTCCCTCTCTCACTCCCCCTGCTTGTGTTCCCTCTCTGGCTGTGTTTCGCTCTGTCAAATAAATAAAATCTTTAAAAATAAACAAACAAATAAATAAATAAAATCTTGAAAAATAAATAAATAATATGCCAAATAAACAGAAGATCTCCAACGCTTACAATCTGAATAACTATGCACTAGAGGTGGGAGATGCCTCAGAGTTCTCCCTGTGCCCCTTTCTTGTTACTCAAGTGACCTCAGTAGGTTTCCAATCTATAGAGTTTCCCCCCAGTGTGGGACACTACACCCAGGAAAGGTCCATCCTAGCACTGAGGGGCAAAAGGCCACTGAATTAGAAGAATCTGACTACTGGTCAGCAACCCCTTTGGAGAAAGATCTTGATCAAAAAAGGGGGGAGAATACGAAAACTTATAAAGGGAAACCTTGCTGAAGTAGAGTCAGGAGGCTAGAAGGGGAAGCCAATCCCACTGAATGCCAACTGTAGCAAGAATCGTCAATTACAACCCAAACAGAAGAATCTCAAGAGGAAAGAATCATCAATAACAGGCCCCAACAGGGGAAAATATACATAGTAGCTCATCTAAGAAATTAACTACCCCTGAAACTCAGCCAAAAACAAGCCCTCATCACCCTGAACTCCTGCTTTTCTCCAAAGGACTTCTGTTCAAAACAACCCCTTCCAACTTCCTCATTCTCCATAAAATAACCTTTTTCTCCTTTGTTAGTTGGGCATAGCTTGCGTGTCCAAAGTCACAAGTCTCGGTTAATAAGCCCAAATAAACCCATAAATAACTTAAATTTTTCGGGTTAATGTATCATACCCGTGCCATTTCATTTTCACAACCACCCTTGCAAACAACTGGGTCCACACTTTACAAGTAAGAAAACCAAGAGGGGTGGGGCCTGGTCAAGGTCCTGGAGCTCCGAGGGGATGTGACAGAAAAGGGGTCAGAGCCCATCACACCCATGACAACTGAGCTTTAGGACTCTACACTGCTGTTCAATGCCACCACAATACCCTCAGGGCTCTGTATTTGTGGGGAAAAAAAGATGTGATTACTCCAAAATCACCTTCTTTTAAAGCCTCTTATAGATGTATTGGGAGGGTGCTTATTAAAAAAAAAAAAAAAAAGCTGGCTCATACTCTATTAAGCTGGATTATCAATAAGTACACAGATGTTCATTTTATTGTTTTATATATTTTCAGACCGATGCATGTGTCTCACAATAAAAATGAACCCAGAGCCTGACTTGGGCGGCTGTGTCTGGACCACCAGCCGGGAGCCTGGCCCACCACTGTAAGGAAAAACACAGGTGAGGAGTTGAGTGGATAGCAACAAGGTTCTTGTTGCCAACAAGTTTCTTGTTAGAAAATAGTTACACGCCAAAACTTTTTTTTTTTTAATTCGGTACATGCTGCGACCTTCTACTGTTTGTTTAGGAGCGACTTAACATCACAATCACTGATGGCCTCGAGGCAAATAAGCATATAAATGCCATCAGACCTGTACCAGTCCAGCCTTCGAGAAGCCTCCAGCAATCCTATTTTTTTTAATTTCAGAAACTAAACAATGGTCTTTTGCTGTTTGGGACAAATTACTACTCGTTTTAATTGATGAGCATATGAATGGAGAAACTGTTTTTCTCTTGCTAAAATGTTTTGCATTTAGGGCAGAATAAAAAGGTAATTTATTTCCAAAAATAAAATCTTCACCATAAATCTATTTTAAGCTGTGTTTATTAAGAATTGACAGATTCAGGAAAAAAACACCAAGGCAACATCCATCAATGAAGATTAGTTAAGAGGAGGAATAATGGAAATACCAGGGAAAAAAGAAACCAAAGAAATGCTTTAGAAAAATAAGCTTATTTTCACTTAAACTGAAATTATGTATGTTGTCCTTTGAGAAATGCAAGTTGCACAGTGTGTGTAGTATAATCCCATTTTTATTAAAAGTGTAATTATATAGAACATATTTGTGGACACAAGAAAGGGCTGGGAAGGATAAAGATCAAACTGCACTGAAGTGCAGGGAGTAAAAGAGGCTTGTGTGACTTTCAAAATTTGCTTTATCCAGTTCTGACAAGTTAGAATTATTTTCCAATGTGTACCTGCATCTTTTGTAAATCCTTTAAAAGGCTCAAAAATATATACATATTTTTAAAGATTTTATTTATTTGACAGAGAGAAACACAGCCAGAGAGGGAACATAAGCAGCAGGAGTGAGCTAAGCAGGCAGCCCGATGTGGGGCTCTATCCGGGGGACTCCCATATCATAACCTGAGCCGAAGGCAGAGGCTCAACCACTGAGCCACCCAGGAGCCCCTCAAAAGTATTAAGAAAAAAACTTCAATGAGGGCAAAGCTGCAAGTATGCAAAATGTCACTTTAGCTACAAATGACAGAAAACTTGTAAAGGGGCAAGTGCAAGTACTATGACCCCATGAAGATTTGTTTTTGTAAAGTTTTTTTTTTTTTTTTTTAAGATTTTATTTATTTGACAGAGAGAAACACAGCCACCAGAGAGGGAACACAAGCAGGGGGAGCGAGAGAGGGAGAAGCAGGCTTCCCCACCGAGCAGGGAGCCCGATGTGGGGCTGGAGCCCGGGTCTCCAGGATCATGACCTGAGCCCAAGGCAGTCGCTCAACCAACTGAGCCACACAGGCGCCCCGCAAAGTATTTTTTAAGCTGATTAGTAAAACCAGGGTTTGGAAGGACTGGTTTTCTACTCCACTAGACTACCAGAGACCAAAACCCAGAAGCGGGTCAGAAGTTTTAACACTGGAAAAATACAAATGTATTTTTGAGAGAGTAATTAAGCAGGAGGGGCCACTCAACAAAAGCAAGACTGAGTTATCAGTGAGCATCCTTGAACTTCTGCCCCTGCGCCAGCCCTCACCCCTCCCCTTTGTGTGCTACCACACTCTGGAAATGTGAAAACCTGCCCTTTGCACACAGGGTTACAAGGCTGAGATCAAAGCCTAGGCCCCTGTGCGCAGGAAACATCACTTGCAGCTCAATGACGCACCTCCGGACTTTCCCCCGTGAAGGCCACTCTGAACACACAAAATATTCACAAGTCTTCTCTAGTTTCTTAATTGGGGTATGCAGAGGTACCAAATGCTATGGTTTCCAGGTTTTGATTTCACAGAGAAAAAAAACAAAAAAAAATTGGGGGTGGGGTGGGGAAAGTAACAGACATATATATAGAACTGTTATCTTTATATTTTAGCATTTCCTTTAAAAAGGATGTTAATACTTTAGAAGCAGGAAGGATATAGCCCTGGGGCCAGTACCATTCTCAGGGCTAGAAACTGAGCAACCAAATCATTCTGTCAGTTTCACAGATGCCAAAAAGGCTGACAAAATACCTATTCCGAAATCAAAAAACAAATACAAAACCTCTTTCATGAAACTTAAAATACTTGCTGAACAGGACCAAAGGATATCTTCTGAAAACAAGGGCAAACACAAGATACTATGTACTCTTCATGCTTTTACAGAGTTTGTATTTTGTAACTGCCTTAAAAGCACATGTATGTATCCAAAAATCTAGGCAAAATGAGCAACCTTTTTAAAACGACTTTTTAAAATCCTGAACAAACAGTACACAAACAGAAAACTATAAAAGCAAAGAACTGTGTTCAAAAAAGGATGCCAGGCTCAAGACAAATTCACAGGTCAGTTACATCTGAACCTTCCTGGTAACGAAACAGGAAATGGGAAACATTCCCAATTCCTTCTGGGAAAACTGACAAGCTAACAAAGCGGGAGAAGAAAACTGTATGTTAAATTCACCTGCCAGTCCTAGATTTTTGTTTTCTTAACTTTTGCAAATTTGACATGCAAAGAATGACATCTGGTTTCAATCTTGATTTCTTTGATCCATGTGTCTATAGTTCTCTTAGGAACTGTTAAAGTGCCTTTTGTCCCTTTTTTCAGTAGGTTTGATTTTTTTTCCTTATTCACTGGTAAGAGCTCCTTACAAATTATGGACATTAACCATCTGACATGTAAATATTTTCCCCAGAAAAAGTAAAAGACTGCTTTTTCCTCTCTGTTCATTATCACCTGAAATAAAGAAGAGCTTTTCACCTCTCTGAAGTCAAATCTAGTATCTTTTTGCAATTGCTTCTAATACTTTTGTGCTCAGGAAGACCCTCCTCATTCCAAGATCAGAGAAATATTCATTCACCTTCATTTTCAACTAGATGGTTTTGGTCAAAATAACTTTTAAATGTTTAACATCCATCCCTTTAAAAATGCATATCCAGGGGCGCCTGGGTGACTTGGCTGGTCAAGCAGCCGGCTCTCAGTTTGGGCTCCGGTCAGGATCTCAGGGTCCTGGAGTGGAGCCCTGTGTCAGGCTCCCCACTCAGCAGGGAGTCTGCTTGAGATTCTCTCCCTTTCTCTCTGCCCTTCCCCCTGCTTGTGTGGAGCCAGCAGGCTCCCTCTCCCCTACTCTAATAAATCAATTCTTAAAAAAAAAAAAAAGTAAAAATGCATATGCAATAAAATCATTGCTCTAGAAAAATGACTAGATGAGCACAATTATATTTACTTTAGCTGTAGAACAAGTCAATGTCCAATATTTAAGGGCTGGCTAAATTATGACAGTAAAATGCTTTACGATAAAAAGCCATTCAGGAAAAGAGTCATGCTCTGTTACTAAGTGGAGGGAGGGAAGGAAGAGGCAGAACACCCGCCATTTTTATAGAAAAACTACATTAGTTTGGTAAACCAGGCAGTCTAGATACTGTAACAGTGACCCTCCCTGGGTATCAGATTGCATGTGGGGCCCTATTTCTCTATGCTTTTCTGTTTTACCTTACTAATGAACATCTATTTGTGATTACGAAAAAAAAAAAAGCTTAAAATTCATAAATATATATGCAAAACAAGCCACTACAAATAATTTTGCCCAGGGGCGCCTGGGTGGCTCAGTTGGTTAAACGACTGCCTTCGGCTCAGGTCATGATCCCTGAGACCCGGGATCGAGCCCCACATCGGGCTTCCTGCTCGGCGGGAGGCCTGCTTCTCCCCCTCTCAGTCCCTCTGCTTGTGTTCCCTCTCTGGCTGTGTTTCTCTCTGTCAAATAAATAAATCTTAAAAAAAAAAAAAAAAGTCTAAAAAAATAAAAAATAAAAAAAATAATTTTGCCCACACGCTTAAGTTGCAACTGTCTTCCAAAAAAATTAAAAATGCCTTTCCTTTGCTTAACGTTATTTAATCCCATATTACAAATAGGAAAATAATGACTTAATTCAAGAAAAATGGAGGCTTGCCAATATTCCTAATTACCCAAAGATCTAAGGAGTAACGTCTGATTTATATTCCTGGCAAAATGACCAAATTAAAAACACAGCCCAATGACAACTATCAGTGGTAATAAGTCAAGCTCAGCTAACACAAACAGTTCCATTTTCCCTTAATAAACTGTGCCTTAGCACGTGAACAAGTACAGCTGAGTTCAACTACGCTGAAAAGCTAACCCCAAAAGCCTCCCCATCAGACTGGACCTGCCTTTATCCTCTAATGCCCCAATCTCTCTGTGAGCAGCCCCATTCTCTGCCTATTGGTATGGGGTGCTCCTTGACCCACCCAGAGTTGACTCCCCTGCTAACACTCCCGCTCCTGTACCCATTTCTGGGGCCTCGTTACTTGGAAGACAGGAATAATTCTGGAGTAGAACCAGGGGTGTGGGTGAAGAGGGATGGCAAGTTCCCTCCCCGGGACCCGCTAACCCCAGAACTCCCTAAAACTTTTCTGAAGTGTCTAAGAGTGATCACAATTAGATAACCCCTGTCATCAGACTGAAGTAACTCAGGGTCAGAATTTTGAACTCAGAACCAGGGAAGACCTGGAGATGGTCACGCCAGGGTCTCAGAAAGGCTACTTCTCCCCAGATTACTTTAGTATCCTGCCCAAGATGGTGCTCAGTAAAGGCTGGGTGGGAGAATGAACACAAGGGGTCAACTAGAAATCACACAGACCCACCAGCCAAGAGCAGGGAGGGGCACAGAGGGGAAGGGAAGCAGGGTCTCACACCTGTCAGAAGCAGCAGTAGAACAGATTCTAAACTGGTCTCATTTCTCACTAGAAACTGTGGAGAGGGAAAAAGAATGCCTGGATAGGCTCAGAAGAGCCCCTAGCACCTCCCTCGAGTCCTGGGCTACCCGGGTTATTAAAATCCCGCCCACGACCTCAGAAGTTAACAAGGACTAAAAACTAGTTAGGACAAGCGTTTCCAGAGCCCTGGAATACAGATGAAATCCGTATTTTGGAAAAAGCCTAAAGGATATAATTAGAGTTACTAGAGGCTATTAATGAAGTATGATGCAGAAGTCTCCATTTTTTTTTAATAGTACCAGCACGAAAGTAAGGAACGAAAGCACAAGAAGTCCATCAACCCAACACAGCCATCATACATGCCCAAAGGGAAAAGTACGAATCACCAAGTGTCGAAATTTAAAAGTGGAGTGGAAAGCCTGTCATGACCTCTGGCCTCACTTTCTGGCTCTTCAGAATAACAGCACCCAACTTCCTGGTGATCCCACTGAAAGTCTGGGACCAGGACGGTGAAAAATCTTCAAATTCACATTTACCTTTTTCAAATTCAGCTGATTATTCCCATCATACTTTGAAAGACAAGCAGATCTGAAATCTAAAAAACCTTTTAAGCAAAACCACATTCTGAGAGATTTTTATTCATCTTTAAGAAAAACGTTTCATTTGAAACTTCAGTGTGAAAAATGAGGTGTTTTTTTTTTTTTTTAAACTAAAGCCCTAAAAATGATCTACAAATAAAACTTCCTGGATACATCATAAAATTATAAGACAAATTGGGAAACATATTCATAACATTTACTAAAGTGCTAATATCCTTGCTATAAAAAGAAGTGCTATAAATCACCAGGAAAAAGATGGAACACAAAACTAGAAAAACTGGTAAAGGAAATAAATAAACCAAACAAAATATAAATGGCCCCCAAACTCAAGTGTTCAAACCCACTAGTTATCAAAGAAAAGCAAAATAGGGTGCCTGGGTGGCTCAGCTGTTTAAGTGTCTGCCCTCGGCTCAGGTCATGGTGCCAGGGTTCTGGGGTCAAGGGCCGCTTCGGACTCCCTGCTGGGAGGGCAGCCTACTTCTCTCCCTCCCACTCCCCTTCCTTGTGTTCCATCTCTTGCTGTCTCTTTCTGTCAAATAAATAAATAAAATTTTTATTAAAGAAAGAAAAATAGGGGCGCCTGGGTGGCTGTTTGTTGGGCGACTGCCTTCAGCTCAGGTCATGATCCCGGAGACCCTGGATCGAGTCCCACGTCAGGCTCCCTGCTCGGCGGGAAGCCTGCTTCTCCCTCTCTCACTCCGCCTGCTTGTGTTCCCTCTCTGGCTGTGTTTCTCTCTGTCAAATAAATAAATAAAATCTTAGAAAAAGAAAAAGAAATATGATGATTCTATTCTTTGCCCAAATTGGCTTTAAAAAAAAAAAAAGCATGGGAGAACAGAAAAGTTTAACCATAGCAATAATTCCCAGTATGTTAACCTGGTAAATATCCAGTATATACGTTATGTAACAAAGCCTGAAAAATGCAAATGACGTCCTTTCCAAAAAAGTAGTCTAAAGAAATAATCTGAAAAATGCACACAGATTTCCATACAAGGCTGTTTGCTATTGTATTATGTTCACCACAGCAAAAAAAAGGCTCATAAGCCAAATGCCCAACAATAGAAGGATTTGTCAAATAAAACATGATGCATTCAGCACAAATGAGCTGTTAAAAGTCACATTTTAAAAGGCTATTTAATGATTTAGCCATATGCCTAAGGTCCATCGCTAAATTAGAAAAAAAAAAAAAAAAGGTTTAAAAAGCCCCTGCATCTCTATTTCAAAATACAAATATACATGTGGGCATACATACATGTACACAAACAAAAAATTTTACTTTCAAGTAAACCGGAAAAAAAAATTCAATGAATAAAATAAGCTATTTTGTGTTTCCACCAGTCTTAACATTCCTTAATTTTTTTTAAGTTTTATTTATTTGACAGAGAGAAACACAGCGAGAGAGGGAACACAAGCAGGGGGAGTGAGAGAGGGAGAAGCAGGCTTCCCGACGAGCAGGGAGCCCGATGTGGGACTCGATCCCCGGTCTCCGGGATCATGACCTGAGCCGAAGGCAGTCGCTTAACCAGCTGAGCCACCCAGGCGCCCCCCAACATTCTTTAATATTTTAAGATAGGACAGCAGTCTTACCTTCAGATGTTCTTTCAGTAATTCTGAGCTTAATTCTGATCAATTCTGGTCAGCAGTTTCATATACTTCAGTAGTAACCCTAAACAACAGTTTCAGGGTTTTTTATACAACAATCCCTAAAAGAGCCACGCATTTCCTGCATATTCTTCTCCAGTCAGTCCATTTCCTATTGCAGAAAAGCAAAAGACACAAAAATTCCTTAGAAAGGACACTCTCCAAGGACTCTCTATCCTTGCCTCTCTACACACCACAGACAACTACACACACCCAGGAGAAAGTCAAAGCAAAATCCTTTTATTTCTCGGGAAAACAAGGTCAGTGTTCAAATTAAATGAAGAAAAAGTACACAGACCTCTCTGGCATGCAGCTCTGCAGCTAACAGTATGCACACTTCCATCCCACAGTACGTTCAACTAGGTACAGGCTCTAAAAGGGGCAAATAAAAGGTGCACTTGACTTCACTTAGAGTTCTCAACCCTGATTGCACACTGGAATCATGTGGGAAAACTTTTTCTTCTCTGTCCATCAACAGTTCGGCTGTACTCCTGATCAAGTGCACCTCAGTCTCGGGGATGAGACCGGGCAGTTGTTGTTTTTTAAAGTTCTCCAGATGATCCCAATTTGCTGTCAAAGTTGAAGACCACTGACCTGACATGTTTTTCAGACAATAAATTAACAACCCACGAATATGAATAGAGAAATCAATTCAGAGAGCTGGGACCAGCAATTATTTTAACTAACTAAAAAAAAAAAAAAAAAAGAAGGGAATGGACTAGAATAAGCTAGAATATAAAATGCATTGCTCCTAGTGCAAACATATAATGTCTTGTGAAATTTTTCAGTTAAAAAATATGTAGTTCTTGGCAATACTATCGATACTGATCTACAGATTCAATGCAATCGCTATCAAAATCCCATCTGCCTTTCTGGCAAAAATTGACAAAGTGTTCCTAAAATTCAAATAAAAATGCAAAGGACCCAGAATAGCCAAAACAATCCTGAAAAAGAACAAAACTGGAGGACTCACACTTTCCGATTTCAAAACTTATTACAAGCTATAGTAATTAAGATTAATTGGTATAAGGAAGGACAAATAGATCTATGGGACAGAAGAGAGATTACAGAAATATATCGTAACATTTATGATCAGGTGATTTTCAATAGGGGTGCCAGAACAATTCAATGAGGAAAGAATAGTCTTCAACAAATGGTGCTGAGAGAACCAGAAATCACACATAAAGGAATGAAGTTGGACCCCTACCTCACACCATATACAAAATTTAACTCAAAACCAATCAAAGACCTAAATCTAAAAGATAAAACTATAAAACTTAGAGGCGTCTTGCTGCATCAGTTGGAAGGGGATGCAACTCCTGATCTCAGGTTCATGAGTTTGAGCCCCAAGTCAGCTACAGAATTCTATAAAACTCTTACAAAAACACAGAGACAATATAAAGGAAAAGGGTAAATCTTGGTGACTTTGGGTTAGGCAATGATTTCTTAGACAAGACATCAAAAGTACAAGCAACAACAACAAAATAGGTAAATGAGACTTCCCCAGAATTATAAACTTGTGTTTTGGATGCCTGGGTGGCTCAGCTGATTTAAGCACAGGACTCTTGATTTCAGCTCAGGTCATGATCTCAGGGTTGTGAGATCTGAGCCCTGTAACAAAAACAAAATTTGTTTGAAAAGGACATCAGAGGGGCGCCTGGGTGGCTCAGTTGGTTGAGCGACTGCCTTCGGCTCAGGTCATGATCCCGGAGACCCAGGATCGAGTCCCACATCGGGCTCCCTGCTCGGCAGGAAGCCTGCTTCTCCCTCTCTCAGTCCCCCTGCTTGTGTTCCTTCTCTGGCTGTGTTTCTCTCTGTCAAATAAATAAAATCTTTAAAAAAAAAAAAATGGGCAAAAGAGGGGTACCTGGTTGGCTCAGTTGTTAAGTATCTGCCTTCAGCTCAGGTCATGATCCCAGAGTCCTGGAATCAAGCCCCACATCGGGCTCCCTGCTCAATGGGAAGCCAACTTCTCCCTCTCTCACTCCCCCACTTGTGTTCCCTCTCCCGCTGTGTTTCTGTCAAATAAATAAATAAAATCTTAAAAAAAAAAAAATGAGCAAAGGATGTGAATAGCTATTTCTCCAGAGACCATATATATAAATGTATATATATAAATGGCCAATAAGCACATGAAAAGATGCTCCCCCCTTTTAGTCATTAGGGAAATGCAAATGAAATCAACAATGAGATAACATTTCCTACCCACAGAATGGTTATAACCAAACAGGCACTAATAAGCATTGGTGAGAATGTGGAGAACTGTCATACTGCCGACCCATCGACTTTGGAAAAGTCTGGCAGTTCCTTAAAATGTTAAACGTAGAATTACCATATGACCCAGTAATCCCCCACTCTGATATTTATCCAAAAGGGAAACATGCTCACACAAACATGTGTACAGGAACATGCACAGAAACAGTACTCCCAGCAGCTACCATGGAGAAACACCCCAAATGTCTATCAACCAACTAATAATGTAGCACTGACACCTGCCGCCTCATGGATAAGTCATAAAAATGTGCTAAAAGCCCATCACAAAAGAGCACCTATGGTATGATTCCATTTACAGGAAATATCTAGATAAGGCAAATCCATAGAAACAGTGTACGTTCGTGGTTGCCAGAGGCTGGTTGAGGCAAAGGAAGAATGAGGGCCGACCACTCATAGGTATGGGCTTTCCTTTTTAGGGCTCACAAAAATGGTTTGGAAAGGAGATAGTTGTGGGGACTGCAACTCAATGACCATACTAAAACAAACCAAACATACCCTTTTAAAAGGTGGGGTTTATGGAATAACAACTCAATAAAGCTTTTTGTTAATGCTTTTGGTTTGGGGGTTATTGTTTTGTTTTGTTTTTTTACAGGTTATTCTGTGTCCAGAGCTCCTTCCCCATCACTCCCTCCAAACCCCATGCAGTTCCTGTACCAAAGGACAGTAAGGATACATAAGCTTTCTGACTCACAGGCAGAGTCATGTAGGGATTTCATGATCAGATCACAAACTCAATTCAGGGCCTGACAGCTGGTTTTTTCATGAAACAGGAATAGATTTCAGAATACACAGCATACGAAGTTAGGTATGTCTGAGATGCACACGAGCACACTTGATGGGTATGTACTTATCAATGAAAGAGAGTCAGTCAAAACAAAGTCCGGAAAATGTATTTTAGGAGTTGACTGACACCTGACATCTATTCTACAACAAAACAAAACAAAACAAAACAAAACAGGAACGCCTGGGTGGCTCAGTTGGTTAAGCGTATGCCTTCAGCTCAGGTCATGATCCCAGGGTTCTGGGATCAAGTCCTGCATCGGGCTCCCTGCTCAAGGAACCTGCTTCTCTCTCTGCCTGCCTCTTCCCCTGCTTGTGTGCTCACTCTCTCTCCTCTCTTCCTCTGACAAATAAATAAATAAAATCTTTAAAAAATATAAAACAAAACAAAAATAAGTATGAGATCTTAAGAGTTGAAAACAAAAATTGAAAAACAAAAAAACAGTTGAAGCCACTTTGGAGCATCACCCTTCGCAAGGAACCACATGCTAGGAAAAGTGAGCTGGACCCCGTCTGCTTTTTCTGCCCAAGGAATAATAAAAGACCACTGCCCCATCCACCACTGCCAGGGCTTCTGAGGGGGTGCAGAGCAGCATCTGGGGCCCCTGGTGGGGGAGCCCACAGCAGATCCCACAGGGAACTCAAGAGGTGAGAATGCAAACCCATCACTTGGGGTGGGGAGAGACACACAGGCGCAGATGGGCAACCTGGACGTAGGACCTGAACTCACACTGGGTGTTGGAAAACAGGTGCAAAAAGCAGAAGTTCAACACAGTAGGCAAATCGAGATTGTTAGAGTATTCACTTTATCTTCACAGGGATGAAAGAGAAAGGAAGGAAAACAAGAAGCCACAAAAACTTCTCTGAGGGAGGGCACCTTTTCAAAAACTATGGGTCAGAATCCCGGACATAAAAGCCGCCAGTAGCTACACAATACAACAGCAGGGTCAGAAAATAGAAGCCCCTGAAATGAACCTGAAGATAAGACAGAACTCCCATAATTCCTCCTGGCAAGAAATTTGAGGTCATCCTCAAATCAGCAGGGAAATTCAACCTCTTTCTGGAGAATTACCACAATAACAGGGACAGATTCTACCAAGGATTTTTGTGGGACACAAAACTGCAGTGTCAATATCAAGGTGACAAATTTTGTTCATTCAAAAACATGTATATATAATACAGCAATTTAGTGAAGACCTTGAGAAGAGGGCACTTCTTTAATATCATTGAAGATTATAAACAATAATGCATTCCGGTAAAAACTGACTAAAACTGTCACGTTAAAACCTGTTCTATAAATACTCTATAATTTGTTAAGAAAAAGAAACACAGAGCGCCTGGATGGCTCATTCGTTCAGCGCCGGGCTTTGGCTCGGGTTCTGATCCCAGGGTGCCAGGATGGAGCCCCACATTGGGCTCCCAGCTCGACAGGAAGCCTCTTCTCCCTCTCTCACTTCCCCTGCTTCTGTTCCTGCTCTCACTGTCTCTCTGTGAAATAAATAAGTAAAATCTTTTAAAAAATGAAAAAGAGGGGTGCCTGGGTGGCTCAGTTGGTTAAGCAACTGCCTTCAGCTCAGGCCATGATCTCGGAGACCCGGGATCGAGCCCCGCATCAGGCTGCCTGCTCGGTGGGAAGCCTGCTTCTCCCTCTCTCACTCCCCCTGCTTGTGTTCCCTCTCTGGCTGTGTTTCTGTCAAATAAATAAATAAAATCTTTAAAAAAAAAAATGAAAAAGAAAGAAAAGACAAAACACATATGGGATGTCTGACTGGCTCAGGAGAACATACACCTCTTGATTTCAGGATAGTGAGTTCAAGCCCTGCATTGGGCATGGAGCCTACTTTAAAAAAATAAAAAAGAAAGAAAGAAAAGAGAGAAAGAAAAAGAAAAGTATAAGAAAAAAAAACCAAATTGGAGCTCCTGCATGGCCCAGTTGGTTAAGCACCTACCTGACTTCCGCTCAGGTCATGATCTTGGTGCCCTAGGATTGAGCCCCAAGTAGGGCTCCCTGCTCAGAAGGGAGGCTACTTCGAATTCTCACCCCCTCCCTCTGCCCTTCCACCTTGAGTGTTCTCTAAAATAAATAAAACTTTTTTTAAAAAAAGAGTAACTTTCTATTTTGTTAGGACACAGATTCTGGCTAACATAACTGCCCTGAGTAATACAACTGGTTGGTTGTAAGATATATAGACTGCAATCAGGTCCTTCCTCTATTCTTGCTCTTTACCAGTGGGAGGAAGAGAGGGGCAAGGGGAAATCACCTCATTCTAAATAAATATTTTTAAATAACAAGCAACAAACAAGTAATCGGCAGACATTTTTTTAGGAAAAAAGTCTAAAAAACAAAAGCTATAAAAGATGTGCATAGGGGCGCCTGGGTGGCTCAGGTGGTTGAGCAACTGCTTTCGGCTCAGGTAGGGATCCTGGAGACCCGGGATCGAGTCCCATATCAGGCTCCCTGCTTGACGGGAAGCCTGCTTCTCCCTCTCTCAGTCCCTCTGCTTGTGTTCCCTCTCTAGCTCTATTTCTGTCAAATAAATAAATAAAATCTTAAAAAAAAAAAAAGATGTGCATAAACCCAAAGATTCACATTAACGGACAGAATAATTCCCTAAATTTATATACATTTAATAAAATTTCCCATTAAGTTATTCTGAAACTGTAAACTAAAAAATACAGGATAAACAACAACAACAACAAAGCAGAGCATAGGCACTAACAGACAGTAAAGCCTACTACAGAGTGATTATAATGATGAAAATAGCAAGGTCATGGCAAAGGAATAGACAGATAAATGGAATAAAACAGCAAGTCCCACAACAGATCTAAGGATTCAGCATATGACTAAGGGGTCATTTTAATTTAATAGGACAAGGATGAAGTAACGAATAAATGGTGCTGGAAAAAAATGTACAGGAAAAAATAATCCTTACTCCATTCCACACTCCAAGGATTAAATAACAGCCAAATATTTTTAAAAGGAACGAAGAAAAAAAAAAAGAGAAAAGAAAAAGGAACATATAATATTAATAAAATCTTGCGGTAGAGAAGACACGAGAAAGGAAAAGATTGACAGATCTGAATTCAAAGCATAGACAAATATTTGCAACTTATGACAAAAAAGTGCAAATCTTAATGGCTTATTTCTGAAACAGAGTGAAGGCAGGATTAAAATAACACATCCAGTAGCATCAACTTTACTTAAAGATTAAGGAGGAAAATATTTCTTGTTAAACCAAGCACTGATGTTTCTGGAATAGAATAAAAAAATTCATGTTATTTTTAGATAAAACAGAAGACTTAGAAGAAGTGCCAGGCTTATTATATACTCCCTAACACTTCAAAATATGCCTACATTCCCCATACCATACTTCTGTGGAATAATTTGTGAATCAGTGGCTTACTATACATTAAGAGTTCTCCACGAGAAAACACGACTTCAGTAGAAAGTGTTCAGCCCTGAGGTCATCCACACCACTGTGAGGCAGCGGTAAGCAAACTCTGTCTCCAGGGCCAGAGAGCAACACGCAGGCCTGCAGGTCCGACGGGGTCCTCAGCGCACATGGCGGTGCCTCACCACGACAGGTGCCAGGGCTCCTCTCCCTGGCAGCATCCGAAATGCAAATTATAGGACCCCACCCCAGACCTTCTGCACGAGAACCTCTCCAGTTTGAGTTCTACCACATCAGACAAGGAAGAGTTCGTACCCCCAACCCAGTAGATTTGCCTCTGGAGACAGCAAAGGACTTCAGCCAGCACTGCAGAGGGGACGGGAGAGCCAAACCAACTGGAAGCTGAAATCCCAACCACCGTGGTAATACATGAGGAAATGTTTCCAGCAGGGCTCTCCATCGGAAGGCTGGAGAAGACAATCCCCAGAGTCCTAACGCCACGGCCTCCTTGCTAAAAGGATGGTCCAGAATGAAAACGCGAATGCGAGTTTAATTAAATGAAGCTGGTGGGAAAGAAATGCCACCTGGGAGGGAGACCACGTAAAAGAAAGGTCTATGTGCTGGGGCTGGGGTGGGGGTTGTGGGAGATTCCTATAGGAAATGCCAGGGGGAACTAACAGAAGGAACAAAGGACCCAGGGCACCTGGCTGCCTCAGTCAGTGGAGTGTACAACTCTTGATCTTGGGATTGTGGGTTCAAGCCCGACGCTGTGCACTAGGTATAGAGGTTACTTAAAAAAAATAAAATCTTCGGGGTGCCTGGGTGGCTCAGTTGGTTAAGCGACTGCCTTTGGCTCGGGTCATGATCCCAGAGACCCAGGACTGAGTCCCACATCCAGCTCCCTGCTCGGCGGGAAGCCTGCTTCTCCCTCTCTCACTCCCCCTGCTTATGTTCCCTCTCTGGCTGTGTTTCTCTCTGTCAAATAAATAAAATCTTTAGGGGCGCCTGGGTGGCTCAGTTGGTTAAGCGACTGCCTTCAGCTCAGGTCATGATCCCGGAGACCCGGGATCGGGTCCCACATCGGGCTCCCTGCTTGGCGGGAAGCCTGCTTCTCCCTTTCTCACTCCCCCTGCTTGTGTTCCCTCTCTGGCTGTGTTTCTCTCTGTCAAATAAATAAAATCTTAAAAAAAAAAAATAATAAATAAATAAATAAATAAATAAATAAATAAAATCTTTAAGATAGATTGATAGATAGATAGATAAAATCTTAAAAAAAAAGGGGGGGGGAACTCCTGGGTGGCTCAGTGGGTTAAAGCCTCTCCTTCAGCTCAGATCATGATCTCAGGGTCCTGGGAGCAAGGCCCACATCAGGCTCTCTGCTCAGCAGGAAGCCTGCTCTCTCTCTGCCTGCCTCTCTGCTCCTACTTGTGATCTCTTTCTGTGTCAAATAAATAAATAAAATCTTTAAAAAAAAATAAGAGAGGAGCAAAGGACCAAGCTGGGGTACACAGAGGGACACCATCGTCAGGAATGAAAAACAGGCCAGATAAGAGAAAGCTGGGGGGAAAAAAGCAAGAAGGATCCAGACCTCAGCCTCCTCAGCTGTAAAGTGGGAACCAGTGAGTAATAGCCATTTCCTAGGGCTGCCGTGATCAAAGGACATTAGCGAACATGGGAGGTGCAAGGCAGAGCACCTGACACCCAGCACTAGCTTCTCTACCCTCTTCAGTGCCAACAAGAACTTACAAACCCAGAGCTTCAGACAAGACCTGGGAAGGACATTCTTCACCGAGGGCCCCGGATTACTGGAGCTTAAGAGTTAAATCAGGTTTGAGGCGCCTGGGTGGCTCGGTTAAGGGACTGCCTTCGGCTCAGATCATGATCTCAGGTAACCTGGGATCGCCCCGCATCGGGCTCCCTGCTCAGCGGGAAGCCTGCTTCTCCCTCTCTCACTCCCCCTGCTTGCATTCCCTCTCTCTGTTTCTCTCTGTCAAATAAATAAAATCTTTAAAAAAAAGAAAAAAGAAAAAAGAAAAAGAGTTAACTCAGGTTAACCAAACTCTAATTTCTTCATTGTAAAATGCAGCTCAGAACGCCTCTACCTGCCAGTCCCCAGGACTAACAATACTGACCTCAAGGGCTCAGCATGGAGGCCACGTGCCCAGGCCCTAGCTCATGGGGCCCCTGTCCAGTCTCTTGGATCCCCTCTACTACCTGGAGAGGCTCCTGGAGGAGGAGCGCATTTTATTAGACTGCGCTCACATTCAGCTTAGAAGATGGGGGAATTCGGCCCTCTATGGTTCATGCTGGGAGTGAACTGAGAGGGAGGTAGAGCCTGAGAGGGGCGAAGCCCCCCACCAGGCACCCAGGTGCTCCAGGGCAACAGACAGGAGGGAGCGGCCTGGGGCAGAACCTATGGAAAGAACTGCAAATGAAGAAGGCTTTCCTGACCAGTGACCAGAGAAAAGCCGTGGCGTAGGGTGGCCAGGCGAGCAATAGCGCAAGGCAATTCTGACCCCCTCAATGAAGGAGTCCCTGAGGCTGCAGAGAAACAGTAAGAACTGCAGTCAAAACCACTGGGGACAGAAGGGCCTGAGGCTGCAGCACCTGACTCAAGGGCCAAGTATGATCCTGCGTGAAATTCCCATGCTTCTCTACTGTGTTCCTCACACTTGAATACTCAGATGTTTCCGTACAGACCGTATATGCAGATCATGCCCGCCACAATTCCTGGGATATACGAATTTTCAAAGGTCATTTCTGACGAATCCAGCGCTTTGCTTTTTGTGCTATCTTTAGCTTTGAGGCCTGCATAACATGCAATCCCACTGAAATGGTGCAAGAAACAGTTACTGAACAAGTGAGCAGATGGAACTCTCCTTTGTGGACATTTTCAGAGGGCCTTAGAAGCCACCTACACCTGAGGTCAGGGACATGCTGAGGTCAGAGGAGAGAATTAAGACTACAGGCAACAGAAGTTCCCCAAAAGATGGGCATTTCCGTGCAGGAGGAGCCCCCGCCCCCCAAACACCCACTGCCTCCCTTTAGGACTGCATTTGGGTTTGTCAGATTGGTCAACATGCCCGAAACCTGCTCCTTGGCCATCTACACATCTTGTGCTCCTTTCATTCAGGCCAGAAACTTGGACACTGCCCTCAGTCTCTTCCGTTCACTACCATGCCCACCTCACGTATCTGGTCTATCAGCGTCTCCTGAGCCCCACCTCAGAATCCCAGCACTTCTCATCACCTACCCTCCATCATCCTGGTCAGACCCCACCCTCAGCCCTCAACCCAGAAGGTCACCCTGCTGCCCTGCCCTCCCTGCCTCTAGGTGATTCTCAAACAGTAATAACCAGCATGGCCCTGCTAAGGCCTAGGTCAGTCCCTGTCCCCTCTACTCAAAACCCTCCTTCGGCTCCCATTCCCCTCAAAGTAAAACCCATAGGCCTATCATATGGCCTTATATGATTCAACTCCCCCTGTCTCTTTGACCTCAAAACCAAATGCTCTCCTCCTGCCTCAGGGCGTTTGTATCTGCTGCTTCCTCCAGTGGGAATATTCTGCCCTCAGATATCCAAATGACCTACTTCCTTCACATCTTCTTTCAAAGGTGACTCAGGCCTTCCCTGTCCATCCTTCCTAAAATTTCAGCTCCCACGTCAACACTTACCCTCAATCATGCCAGATTCTTCTTCAGGGCATGAAATCTTTGTCAGCTACCTCACCAGACTGTGAGCTCCATGAGGGCAGAGAATCTCCGGGCAGCAACCAGAGCACCAAAAACATTGTCTGGCACACAGAGGGTTCTCAATAAATGTACTAAATATTTGAGAGTTCTATGACAAGTATAAGGGGCAAGCAAACCTCAATTCGACAGTCGACAACGCAGAACCTGCGACAAAATAACAGGCTAGAAATAGCAAAGCTGGGGAGAAAAGGAAGACAGTGCCATAGAACACACACAGGGCTCCTTTAAATCGTGCGTCAGTGATGCACAGCTTAACCTGGGGCAGGAATGTTCCCGAGCAAGAGAATAAAAGCCCAGACAGGCGGCCCTCTGAGGAGAGAATAACTGCAAGAACGGCAGGGAGTAAAAGTGAATTAATGAGGTTATCTGGCAATGGGAACGAGCTAGTGTGGTGGGAGTTTTATAGGCAAGGCCTGGAGCAGGTCCGGAAACGACTGTAAAATGTTTAAATTAAAAAAAAAAAAAAAAGCCTAAGAGGATTAAATAAAAATGTTTTTTAAAAGCTTTCGTTTACATGTACAAAGCACTATGTAATTGCAAATTATGACTGCTGACTTTTAATTCCCTTAAGCAAAATGGGAAAATGCCTCAAGACAGCAGCGGTGCAGGAAAGGAGTCGCCAAAAGGATCCCTCGTTTGTCTTTAGAGACACTGAAACAGGCTGGCAATAGCCAACTCGGGACTTCTAATATCCCAGACCTTAGGCTTCTGGAGGGGAAAAGACTGAGCGTTACTCAACAATTATTTGTTCAACAGCACCTGGCACCAAATTAGCAGATGGACCAAGCTCCTGCGAGATCTAACCAACTCCTGCACAACTAAGACCTCCAGCCTTTGCTACACAGATGTGACACGCAGTGTGGCTGGCATGAAACCTAGCAAAACCCTCGCCAATATGCCAGCCAAGTATTTTCATGGGCATTTTTGAAACACCCCAACAGACATTAAAACTCAGCTTAATTAACTTTGCCACAGTCAGAAAATACAACTGCCATGCAACCATGTGAGAAAAGAAAAAACAAACTGTCAATATGTAAAGTTCCTGAAATACCGCTTTCCTTAAAAAAAGAAAAAAAAAATCACTCCCCACTCAGAGCAAAAGAACCAAGAGAAATGCCCTGGAATTCAAAGAAAGAAGCCGGTCGCCATTTTGACAAAGGAAATGGGCTAGAAAGCAGATAGCTCATGCTCAAGCTGTCAGGTGAAACAGGTAGCGTGGCTGGACACACCTGCTCACCACCTTTCAAGTAACAGGTGTGCCGGGAGGGCTCCCGCTGCACACCATTTCAAAGGCTGGTGCCCAAAAGCTATTAAATTCTGGTAAGCGAAAAGAGATCACTAGTGAGAGGTTTACAGGTGATCCTCAGAGAGTCAATCACACATAACCCGGTACAGAATTCAGAATCTCTGAGCCGAAAGGCCCTTTATAAATCTCACTAGATTCCAATGCTTCTGGGGCTATTCAGGGAAAGTCATGTGCAAAGGTAAAAAGGCAGGTGTAGACAACTGGAAATGGTGAAGTCCCAGCCCAACAGCATTCAAATGCAGAAACATAAAAATAAAAAAGCTTCAACTACCTCTGATTCTAGTCTCTGGCTTAGAGAGGAAGAAACTGGCCCGGAGAAGTCACATGGCCAATTAATGACAGCTCAAACCCGACTGCCTCGAGGCTCCAGGTCCCATGTCCTCACACATCACTGGCCTTCTCAGCACACCCAAACCTCAGCAGGGGCAGCATCTTCCCCCTCCCATCTTCCACCATTGCAGGAATAAAAGTAACAGCCCCGGCTGAAGCCCCAAACCCAGAAATCCCTTATGGGTGACTTTCTTCCACCTGCAGTTGCCCTCAATTACCCTTTGCCCTGACAATCAAGAATTTCTCATCAGTCATGCTTAAAACCCCCAACCTGTAGGCCGAGTTCCTGTCAGCTACCCACTCAAGTGTACATCCAGAGTCAAAGGAAGGAGAAAATTCTGAGCCCTTTAAGTAGTCATACTCGAAAATGTCAATTTCTCCTTCCAGCGAGGTGGCAACAACGGGAATTCGCGACCCCCAGGGAAACAGGCCGGAGAGAAAGGCCCTGGGGTCGGAGCAGCGGCTTCTAAAATTACTTGGCGCAGCCTTTGTAGGAGAGAAGAAAGCAAAAAAAAAAAAAAAAAAAAAATGTACAAGGCACCCTTCCCCCGCCCCGGTCGTCCTCTTGATGGCCCTGAATTCTGGGGGCGCCGGGATGCCCGCGCGCACCTCGCAGGAAAGGACGAAGGGAGAGCGACCCCAAGACCCGCGGGCCAAGGGCCCGAGAGGAGGCGTTGGCGGCGGCCACCTCGGTCCCGGGGGACCCACTTGCCTCCCCGCGGCGCGGCCTGAGGGCCCGAGCGCGCTGCGGCTCCCGGGGCGGTCATGGTGACCGCCGAGGGGCCGGACCCGGCCCGGTGGGGCGACGGAGGCTGGGGGGTCGCCGAGCATCCACGGACCCCGCGGCTAGCCTGGCCCGCGGGTGCGGGGACCCGGGGGACCGACCGGGGCTGGGGGGGCGCAGGCCGCGCCGCGGGGCCGGTGACAGCGCGCGGGGGCCGTGCCAGGCCGGCCTCGTGGGCGCGGCGGGCACCTCGCGGCCGGGTCCGGCAGGTGCGGCTCGCCGGCCGGGCAGGGGGCGCGGCGGCCCGGCTCTCACCTGGCTGCAGCCCGCTGAGCTCCCGTCCTGCCGCCGCGCCTCAGCGCCGCAGTGCCCGCCGCCGCCGCCTCCGGTCCCCGCGACAGCCGCCTGCAAAATGGCGCCGCGGAGGGGCGGGCCGGGGGCGGGGAGCCGCGGAGCCGCCCGCCCCCGCGCCGGCCCGAGACCCACCTCCCTCTCCGCCCCCGACCCCCCGCTAGCCGTCCTCCCCCCCCCCCCAAGGGAGGGGCTGCCCCTCTCTCACGCGGGGCCCGGGGCGGGGCAGCAGGCCCCCGCCCCAGCCGCCCCCCGCGGCGTTCCCTGCGCTCACCCCACCCCACGTCCCTTTTAGCTCCCTCCCCTGCGTGGAAATCGCCCCCCTTCTCGCGCCTTCCTGCCACACCTCCTGGGACCCACCTGGAAAGCAGAGCGCCCGCCCGATGTCGCCCCTTCCCCCCCCAACCTTTACCCTGCCTGACACTGAACCCTGTCATCGCTGCGGGAAGATGATCGTGCAGTTGGCCCGGTGCATTGGGCTCAGGGGGGTAGAGGTTTTAAGGCAATTTCACGTTTCCCGGGTTAGGCCGTCAGGTTTTTTAACTTAAGGGAGGAGAGGTCCTCATTACATCATGCAGACTCGGTAATACAGCCCAAGGGTTTCTCAGACTCCACTGCCCTGGGGATCGTGTTTAACTGCGGGTTGTGATGCAGCGGGTCGGGCGGGTCAGCCCGAGATTTTGCATTTCTAAAAGGCCCCCGGGTGATGCTGCGGGGTCAGGGCCGCCTAGCGGAAACGGCTGCAGATAACATTTAGCGCATCGCAGCCCCACCTTGAGCACCTGGGTGAGACGCACGTGGCTGGGCCCCACCCCCTGGGCTGCTGAGGCCGGAGGTCTGGAGCGAGAGGAACTTGCATTTCTGGCGGCTTTCCAGGTGGTATTGCTGCTGCTGCTGTCTGGTGTGCACACTTCACGAGCCACTGCTGAAGATGATCTGAATTCATGGCCCGAAACAAACAAAAAGCACTAATAATTAGCACTTTCATAGCACCTTCCATCTTGAAACCACGGTGGTGGTTGCTGTTTCCACCGAATAATAAGTGGCTAGTTCCCCCAACCAAGTCTCGAGAGAGCTGAAGAATTGTGGACGGTGTTTAACCTGACATGGGGAGGAGCAGCTTTCATCATCGGAATCTTCTGCCTGTTTTAGCCACTTTGGGGAACTCCATGTTATTGGTATCATACATATCGATGAGGGGGGGAGGAGGTATGACTCCCCCACTGGGAATTTCAGCAAATACAAAGTGCAGTCTGTAAGAATCAGTAATGTGTCATCATACTTAGCTCTCTAATAACTTGTAGGTTTAAAATATGAGAGTTGGCTTGTAAACTTCAGTACACATTCTGTTGTATGTCAACTATACTTGAATTAAAAAACATTTTTCTCCATTGGAAGCCCAGGTGTTCTGATTCTCACAGAAGATGGAGGAAATAAGAGATGAAAAGTTTGTGACCAAACACCTAGAGAAAAATTCACGTCCCCTTTCCATGTAACATCCCCAGCTGTGACAGTATTTTCCAGCCAACCTTTATTTTGGGGTGCGGGGAGTTGCTGTGTTCCACTCAGCCAGGATGTGAGATCTTGGGTTAGAAAAAGGAGAGAGTCTTCAAGTGCCTCTTCAGTGTCTCTTTCTCCCTCACAGAATTTCTCTATCCTAAAAAATTCCACTGTCCCAGCCTCTCTTCCTTCTCCCTCCTCCCCAGCCTGATGCTGTCACTCCCTGCTTTCTCAGACGTCACCAGTGACCTAATGGCCAAATCCAATTGCCTTTTTAGAGCCCTTCTTTTCTAGGGAGATGGTTCTGTAACCTTCCACCAACTTCTCCCTCCTTCTTGAAACTTTTTTTTTTTAAGATTTTATTCATTTATTTGACACAGAGAGAGATCACAAGCAAGCAGAGAGAGTGGAGGAAACAGGTTCCCTGCTGAGCAGAGAGCCTTAATCCCAGGACCCTGAGATCATGACCTGAGCCAAAGGCAGAGGCTTTAACCCACTGAGCCACCCAGGCGCCCTTGAAACTCTTTTAGGGATAATACTGCTGGGTCTTGCCTGTCCTATACCCCCCCCCACTTCCTTCTCGGTGATGTAAGAGTTACCCCATGCTCACCCCTAAAAAGATTAGTTTTTACTAACATTTCCTTTCCCATCTTCTCCCTTGTTCTTTCTTTCTCAAACCCCCTCTGAAAGGCAGCCGTTTCCTCATGGTTCCCAGTCTCTCACTCGCGTGCGTGTGTGCTCTCTCTCTCTCTCTCTCATCAGATGTCTTTCTGAACTTCTGGACACACATTTCCGATTGCCCTAGACAATCCCTAGATACTATCCCTAGATACTATCCCTAGATACTACCCAGGAATTTTAAATATCTCCCTACTCCTTCTCCTACTACAAACTTGTTTCTTATCTGGGTTCTCCCATTTTGCCACCAGAAACTTTGAAGTTGACTTTGACTGCCTGTTCCTCAGTCCTCATGGACATTCTGTCAACCTCTGGCCAATTGGAACAAGGAAGTGTATCTGGAATTCTCTTCTCAGCATGTGCCACCCCAGGCCCTCACTGGGTCTTCCTCGGACTGTTGAAAAAGCTTCTCTCTGGCCTCTTGGCCTCCAGAGTTATCTCCCAAAGCCATCCTTGTTATCATCCCAAAACACAGAATTGACCACTTCCCCCTTCTGGAAATTCTGGAGGGCCTCGGGTCTAACGTGGTAAAAAGAAACAGAATATAGACTATTTCCCAGCACAGCATTCAAGGCCCTTTGCCAGCGAGTCTTCAGCTGCTTCTTTTTTACTGGACAAAGTACCACTTTTTGCTGCTGGCAGGCTGGAGTTGGTATCAGGGAATGACCTTGACTTCAACTTTGCAGGGTTCTTGGGAGGATTAAATGAGATCTTTTATATAAAGTGCTTATTCAGGGCTGGAATACATATGTCTATTTTACATGGTCAATATGTATCCATGTCCTTATTTTTATATAATTATTTTTATCATCATCAATTCAAGAAATACATGAATAATTTCCTATTTGTTTCATTTTCCTATTTCCTATTCATTTTCCTTTCCTACTATAGAAGATACAAGCAGGGTTTTTTTTTTACTTTCCCTTTAACTTCTCTAAACTAAATCAGCAGAACGTTTTGTGACCTGGATAATTTGATTGAAATTTCTTTCATTTCCAGGCTGTGTTATTTTTGAGAGGTAATTGTAGCTTGGGGCCATTCCATCTTTATACAGTGCTTTTCTTTACAATATTTATTTATGATATCTCTCTGGAGTGTAGAACCAAGATTGGCAAACTTTCCACAGAGGGCCTGATAGCGAAAGTTTTAGGCTTCGTGAACCAAGAGGCAAAATCAAGGATATTATAAGAGTGGTTATAAAATGAGAGAAAATGAATTTCCACAAATTTTTATTTATATAATTCAAAATACAATAATAGTAATTAAGTATTAGCTTTTCGTAGTACAAGTCTGATAAGGAGAAGAATGCAATGGGAGTGGCAGGCAACAGGGAATAAGATTTTGCTTAATTTGAGCTCGAAGCTAGTGTCTCCTATCATCAAATAAGTCACAGCACATCTGTAAAAACCATTTTTTAAAAGATTTTATTTAAGATCTCTTTGACAGAGAGAGAGATCACAAGCAGGCAGAGAGGCAGGCAGAGAGAGAGGAGGAAGTAGGCTCCCCGCCGAGCAGAAAGCCTGATGCAGGCCTTGATCTCTGGACCCTGGGACCATGACCTGAGCTGAAGGCAAGGGCTTTAACCCACTGAGCCACCCACCTAAAAACCATTCTTAGGGGCACCTAGGTGGCTCAGTTGGTTAAGTGACTGCCTTCGGCTCAGGTCATGATCCCGGAGACCCGGGATCGAATCCCACACCGGACTCCCTGCTCCGCAGGGAAGCCTGCTTTTCCCTCTCTCACTCTCCCTGTTTGTGTTCCCTCTCTAGCTGTGGTTTCTCTCTGTCAAATAAATAAATAAAATATTTAAAAAAACAAACAAACAAAAAAAACCACCATTCTTAGCTGGTACAAAAACAAGCCAACCCCTGATCTAAACCATACGTCCCCCCACTTTGGGTTGTCTCCTCATGGTAATATGGGGCCGATATAATTTATAATAGATCTTCGATGATAGAAGAAAGCAAAATGACGGTCATTTCAAAGTCTTTTCTTCTAACTCTGAGAAAGTGCTTGGAGCAGAGGGGAAAAGTTTCATCCATACACCATGACTTGGTGTCAGAGGAACTGACACTTTCTAAATCAGACTCACATCATCAGGATATTGCCCAGGTATGAGGCAGCCTGGGAGAGGCCAAGATCTGCCTGAATAATCTCTCTCTCTATATATATTTTTTTTCAACATGTTTAATGATGTTCGTTGCAGCATTGTTTCAAATAGGAAAAAAAAATTTGGAACGCAACCCAAATGAGCACGAACTAGGGAATGGCTGAATGAACTAGAGTGTAAAGCACTATATGAAATACTATGTAGTCCTCACACTTTTTAAAATTGTGTAACAATTTGCATTCCATAGTATTCACCACTTAAAGTATTCAGTTCAGTGGTTCTTAGTATATTGGCAAAGCTGTACGGCCATTGCAGTATGTAACTTCAGAACTTTTCATCACCCCAAAAAGAAACCCATACCTATTTTCAGCAGTTCCTCCCCCCTTTCCCCCTCCCTTCAGCCTCTGGAAACCACTAAGCTACACTCTATTCCTATGGATTTGCCTATTCTGGACATTGAATATAAATAAAGTCGTATTAATATGTGGCTCTCTGCAGTCAGCTTTTTTCATGTAGCGCAATGTTTTCAAGGTTCAGCCATGTTGTAACATGTGTCAGCACTATTTTTTTTTTCAAAAGATTTATTTATTCATTTTAGAGATAGAGTGCATGCACCCAGGATTTGGGGTGGGGGAGGGGCAGAGGGCAAGAGAATCTCAAGCAGACTCTGTGCTGAGCATGGAGCCCAATGTGGGGCTCAGTCTCACGACCGGAGTTCACTTCCTGGGCAGAAACCAAGAGTCCGATTCTCAATCGACTGTACCACCCAGGTGCCCCTCGTTTCTTTTTTCAGTTGTGGTCAAATATCTCTACAACATAAAATTTTCCATTTTAACTATTGAAGTGTTCATTTCAGGAGCATTCAGTGCATTGGCACCCTTTGTAACCATCGTCACTGTCTTCCTCCAGAATGTTTTCATGATCCCAAACTGAAACTACATCCTTATGAAACACCAACTCCCCATGGCCCCTTGATAACGATTATTCTACTTCCGTCTCTGTGAATTTGCCTACTTTAGGGGCCTCAGTAAGTGGAATCATATGATATTTATTTTTTTATGTCCAATTTCTTTCAATTAGAATAATGTTTTCAGGTGTCATCCCTGGTGTAGCTTGTATCAGAATTCCATTCCTTTTGGGGCGCCTGGGTGGCTCAGTTGGTTAAGCGACTGCCTTCAGCTCAGGTCATGATCCTGGAGACCCGGGATCGAGTCCCACATCGGGCTCCCTGCTCAGAGGGAAGCCTGCTTCTCCCTCTCTCACTCCCCCTGCTTGTGTTCCCTCTCTGGCTGTGTTTCTCTCTGTCAAATAAATGGATAAAATCTGTAAAAAAAAGAATTTTTTAAAAATATTTCTCTAAAAAAAAAAGAATTCCATTCCTTTTTAAGGTAGAAAAACACTCTGTTGTTATATCATACAATAAAACACCACGTTGACCACCAGGCTGGCCACCAGGAGAGATCCAGCTGTAAGTACAGCCGTCATCAGGGACACCGTGTCCTCGGGGTCCCAGAAGTGGCTAGGAGTGCAAGGAAAACAATCTGCCAGGAGGAAGGCAGGATGAGAAGCTACAGCTACGGGCACAGGATGGGTCATGATAGCCCAGGGGTCCAGCTGGGAGCAGGCAGGGCAGAGCAGGCCGGAGGCCTGGGAAGGACTTGTGCTCAGTGGTTGAGGACTAGAGGACCCCACCCAGCCACTCTTCAAGGGCTAGGCCTTATTCTCCATCAAGGAGCAGAACTATAGTCATCAATATATCATTTTCCAGGGCGCCTGGGTGGCTCAGTTGGTTAAGTGTCTGTCTTTGACTCAGGTCGTGATGCCAGGGTCCTGTGATGGAGCCTGCCTGCTCAGCAGGCTTTCAAATAAATGAATAAAATCTTTGAAAAATATATAATGTGTGTGTGTGTGTGTGTGTGTGTGTGTGTGTGTGTGTGTGTAATTTCCCCCTATCAGACTGGCAAAGATTAATAACATTCAAGTCTGATAAAAGCAGAGGAAAACAGGGCGCTTGGGTGGCTCAGTGGGTTAAAGCCTCTTGCCTTCGGCTCAGGTTATGATCTCAGGGTCCTGGGATCGAGGCTGCATCAGGCTCTCTGCTCAGTGGGGAGCCTGCTTCCTCCTCTCTCTCTGCCTACCTCTCTGCCTATTTGTGATCTCTCTCTGTCAAATAAATACATAAAATCTTAAAAAAAAAAAAAGCACAGGAAAACATACTTTCTCAAAATCTGTGGGAAGGAGTCTAAGTTGGTCTGCTTTGGGGGAATGTAATTGGGCAACATCTATCTGTTTCAATGCACTCTCCGTATCTGTTAAAATACCTATTTAAATTGACACACCTTTAACCCAGAATACCAGTTCTGGGAACCTATCTGACACAGGCCCACATTGGAGGCCACAGAGATTTGTGTACAGGGTACTCAAGGAGGCAGCCTTCCCGTCCCTTAGGGCTCCTCCACGCCCCCTCCCCTCCCTCAGCCCCTCCTTGCCTCCTGGCCCTCCCTCCCCCCCCTCAGCCCCTCCTTGCCTCCTGGCCCTCCCTTCCCAGCCCTCTCACTGTGCTCTCTCTGAACCCCAGGCACCCCTTGCCTCCTGGCCCTCCCTTCCCAGCCCTCTCACTGTGCTCTCTCTGAACCCCAGGCACACTTGATCCAATGGAAGCCTCGTCCGGGGCAGCCCTGAAGGCCTGCGCCATGACACAAGAGGGGTTGCTCGTGGGGAACAGCCCTCTGCCCTTTATTTGTCCTCCACAGATGATCTCTCCTACCTGCACTTCCCCCCACCACCCCAATAACCTCAAATTCCCTATCTAATCATTTGCCCCTACTCCCCACCTCCTGCTTCTCTCCTAGGAGACCATTCCTGGGACGTGCTTCCTTCAGCCCCACTTGCCTGTGAGGGACCCCCCAGACTCTCTGGAGACCCCCCCTCTCTCAGGCAGCCTCTTTCTGTGCATCTCAGCACTCACCACCCCCTTCTACAACCCACATCTTCCAGCTCTTGTACCTATCTCCCCTTTTCAGCTCAGCTTCTTAAAGACCCACCTCCATTCCGGTCTCCATCTGACATCCTCCTCTCTTCTCCCTCTGGCGGTCTGGCTTCTGTCCCCATTTTCCTCTGAACCAACCCAGGTAAACTACCCATTTCATCCAAATTGCACAATCTAGGGGATCTTTTCTGTGTGTACCTTACTGGAACTTTCTGAAGGTATTTGGCACAGCTGGCGCTGTCTTCTCAGAAAAATTTCTCCTCCTTTAGTTTTTTGGCTGCATTTCCTATGGGTTCTTCTATGTCTCTGGTGATATTTTTGCCGCCGCCTTCTCAGACTCCCATTCCTCCTGTTCCTTCAAACATTGGTGTTGGGAGTGGGGGAGTGTGTCCATTTCTGTCCATTTCCATTGCATCCATTCTCCTCAACAACCCTCAGGGACTTCGCTGTGCCTTTGGCCTGGATCATATTAACCTTTCCTTGGGATCATTCTTGTTCATTGTTAAAGTTTCCCCCACCCCTGCCCTTAGACTCTCCTGGGAATCTCCCCTGAGACCCTAGGCTGGTGTAAGTGTACCCCAGTCTACTTCCCAGAATTGAGAATGAAATTATATTGTAACACTTTGTTTTTCTGCCTCACTATTTGTCAGCTCCTCCAGGGCAAAGACCTTGATTTATGTGCCTCTGCCTGCTGGCTGGTCACATGTTGCCTGCCACACAGTAGATGCCCAGTGAAGTATTCAAGGATGTCAGCTGTTGGACTGAACCACCAGAGCCTGAGCACTGATGGGAGATGCAGTATGAAGGGAAGGGAAGACTCAGGATTAACCCCAGCTTCCTGGAGAATTGGAAACCAAGAGGGAAACAAAAATTAGAGGCAAATCCCTAAGGCCTCAAATGCCTGGGTAAACGCTTTTATTCAATAAAGGAGTCATCTGAGCCTAGAACCTCATAGTCTTTGTCTCTGGAAGGGGAGGGAATGAGAAAAGGACAAAAATTCATCAGTAATTAAAATAAGCACTGGCAAAAAAAAATCCATCAGTAATTATATAAAGTAGAAAAGAGGTAAAATTAGCCCAAGCTGTTGGAATTCAGGATGCTGTCACCCTGTGGGAGGATAGTGACTAAGGAGAGACCCACAGGGTCTTCTGAGGACCTGGTCAAGTTCCATGCCTTGATCTGGGAGCTAGGGAGGCAGGCATATTCAGTTAGCGAGATTTTATTAGGCTGTATACTTATGTGCGTTTTTCTGTACATATATTACAAAGCATTTTTTTAAAGATTTTATTTATTTAGGGGCTCCTGGGTGGCTCAGTTGGTTAAGCAACTGCCTTCAGCTCAGGTCATGATCCCGGAGACCCGGGATCGAGCCCCACATCAGGTGCCCTGCTTGACGGGAAGCCTGCTTCTCCCTCTCTCACTCCCCCTGCTTGTGTTCCCTGTCTGGCTGTGTTTCTCTCTGTCAAATAAATAAAATCTTAAAAAAAAAAAAGATTTTATTTATTTATTTGACAGAGAGAGAGAGATCACAAGTAGGCAGAGAGGCAGGCAGAGAGAGAGGAGGAAGCAGGCTCCCTGCTGAGCAGAGAGCCCAATGTGGGCCTTGATCCCAGGACCCTGAGATCATGACCTGAGCCAAAGGCAGAGGCTCTAACCCACTGAGCCACCCAGGCGCCCACAAAGCATTTTTTTTTTTAAGATTTTATGTATTTATTTGTTTGTTTGTTTGTTTTTCAGAGAGAGAGAGCACGAGTAAGGAAAGCTGCAGGCAGGGGGAAAAGCAGGCTTCCCACTGAGCGGGGAGCCCAATGCAGGACTCCATCCCAGGATTCTGGGATCATGACCTGAGCTGAAGGCAGAAGCTTAATCCACTGAGCCACCCAGGAACCCTTATTACAAAGCATTTTTATTAAGTGAATTAACATCTAGGCTTAGAAAAAAATTTATATTCAGTAAATTGGGTGCCCTGTTTTAAATAACACATCCACCTCCAGAAGAAAGTGGAGATGAAGCTCCTTCCTAGAGTGGGCCCTGGGGCAGAAAGTCAGGCCCCAGGACATGAACTGGTCCAAGCTATTGTCTCCATGAATGTGCACCCTAGGAAAAAAAGATATGCATATATACTGCAGGATGTGAAGGTTTAATGTAGAATATTCCTTTGGTCTTAGAACAAATGTGTCATACAACTCACTCAGTCTTGGGGGAAAAGGCACAGAGGACCTGCCCCAACTTTGCCCTGTGAGTGACCTTGGGGAAGTCATTTTACCAACCTACAGGCAGGTCTCCCAATATGCAAAGTCAAGATAATTCTGTCTGTCCCCACTCCCTAGGTTGGTATAAGCATTAAATGATAATAGTTCTTGTGAACATGTTTTTGCAAATGTTTTCTACAGCCCTTTCCAAATATAAAGCATTAGTATGAGAGGCCTAATCTTGCAGGACTGAGTCCACAATTGGTTTTGAGCCATAATCACGCCCTCGATCTTTCCCTAAACTGTGTTGACACTTCATTTATATGAAATTTCATTCTCTTTGTTTTTGATAAGGTCTCCAGTTATGTAAACTCACTTAGAATTCAGAGCCTTTGTGCCCAGACTGTTGGCTGTTCCACTCATTCATCTCGTACAAGTTTGGACAGCCACTCCTGGTCACATGCTGATGATCACATGCTACCTGGAAGGCAAGGGGCTAGACACCGTTCACAAACTGATAAACTGGAAATTTATTTCACCTGCCCCATGTGAGACTGTACACCGGGAAGAATGGAGGCTAGGGAAGAAATCACTGTCTACTGGGTGTCTGGCTGGGCTCCTGGTGCTCAGAGGACTTTTTCTAAGACATGAGTTGGCAACCAGCAAATAAACAAATAAAAAATAATTATGGGTGGCACCTGGGTGGCTCAGTTGGTTAAGCAACTGCCTTCAGCTCAGGTCATGGTCCCAGAGAGCCCGGATCGAGCCCCACATCGGGTGCCCTGCTCGGCGGGAAGCCTGCTTCTCCCTCTCTCACTCCCCCTGCTTGTGTTCCCTCTCTAGCTGTGTTTCTCTCAAATACATAAAATATTTTTAAAATAATAATAATTATGTTTGTGATAAAGGAGTCATCAAAAAGGCTGACTATGATCCAGATTGAGGGGCCATAATAGGTAAAGTAATGAGGGGACTAAAGAGGGGACATCATTGCTGAAACTTGAAGAAGCTAATCATGCAAAGAGTTGGGAAAAGAGCATTCCAGAAAGAGGGGACAGCAAGTACAAAGGTCCTGGGGCAGGAAAGAACTTGTCACATTTGAGAAACTGAGATTGGTTGGGATGGTTGGGACATGGAAGGTAGGAGGACAAAAGCAATGAATGAGATTGAGAGTTGGTCATGAGGGGGCTAGATGGAGAGGCCTTCTAAGTCTGATGGAAAGTCATTAGAGGGCTCCAGCAAGGGAGTGACATGACCTCATTTCTTGTTTTCAGATCACTCCACTGCCCCATGGAGAATGGATGGGAGGGTCAAGTGTAGAGCAAATCGAACATGGAGGAGTTACATCCAGTTGGGTGGAAGGTGGTGGCTTGGGATGAGAGCAGGAGAGATGGAGATAAGGAGCAGAGTCAAAAATGCTTTGGATATAAAAGTGACAGGCTTGCTAATGCGCTTCATGTGAAGCACAAAGAAAAGAAAGGAATCAGGAAACACCTGCGCTTGGAGCTTGGGCAGCCTGTAGATGAGGGGCCACTCTGTCGATGGGTTCTGGGATGGAGGGGTTGGGGTGGGGAAACTTCAGTCTGTGGCATTCCCAGAGGAAACAGTAGCATTGCTGCATCCAAATTCCTTTACTGGCCTCAGGAAGGAGGACAGGGCTGGAGTTGTGCACATAGGACCAGCAGGGCTAGGCAATATGCAAAACCAATGAATTCAGTAGGACCATGGAGGGAAAGAGCATAGAAAGAAAGGAACCAAGGCCCAGCAGTGGGGCCTGGTGCTCCTCCAGCCCAGGAAACTGCAGCTAAGCAGGAGAGGACAGTGGGTGAAGAGAACATAGAACATTATCTTGTAGTTGATGGGGACCCTCTAGCAATAACACTTCCCTTAAAAATTCATACTCAGGGGCACCTGGGTGGCTCAGTGGGTTAAAGCCTCTGCCTTTGGCTCAGCTCATGATCCTGGGGTCCTGGGATCGAGGCCCGCGTTGGGCTCTCTGCTCAGCAGGGAGCCTGTTTCCTCCGCTCTCTCTGCCTGCTTCTGCCTACTTGTAATCTCTCTCTGTCAAATAAATAAATAAGAATCTTAAAAAAAAAATTCATACTCAGCCCAGCTGGAGGCAGTAAATAGGAAAATTGTGGTGTAAAAAGAGGTGCATGCCTGAAACTGGCCTGGAGAAGACCAGAGATCTTGGTCTGAGGGGGGTTAGACCCTTAAAAAAAATAAGGCATAATATACCTATAATAAAGCACATGCGTTGTTTGATGAATTTCTACTTTGTATGCACCTGTGTAAGGGTGAGCTAAAATATACAAATATATGTATACACACACACGCACACACACACACACACACACACACACACACACACATACTTTCTAGGAGTCTGGAAGTAGCTTCTAGAATATTCCTTTATGCCTTCTGGTCATCACCATCAGTTGGTTCTGCCCATTTTTGAACTTTCTATAAACAGAATTGTGCAGCATATGCTCTTGTGTGTCTGGCAGCTTTTACTCAGCATAATGCCTGAAATTCATTCATGTTGTTACAAGTGACAGGAATTCATTCTCTTTCACTGCTGCACAGAGTTCCATTTTGCAGGAAGACCACCATTTATTCACTCATTCTGCCATGGATGGACTTTGGCATTGTTCCCAGTTGGGAATATTATATTCTGTGAACATTTTTATATAAGTCTTTTGTGAAAGGTTTGCATTTAAGTTCTCATGTGGTTCCAAGAACAGTCTCAGGAGCGCCTGAGTGGCTCAGTAGTTAGGCATCTGCCTTTGGATCAGATCATGATCCCTAGGGCCTGGGATTGAGCCCCGCATAAGGCTCCCTGCTCAGCAGGAAGCCTGCTTTCCCTCTTCCACTCCCCCCGCTTGTGTTCCCCCTCTCACTGTCTCTTTCTGTCAAATAAATACATAAAATCTTAAAAAAAAAAAAAGGAATAGCCTCAGATAAGTACCAACAGAGTTTCATTAAAACTCAAGGAGATAGAAAGAAGACTCAAGTAGGAATCCTCCCAGCTAGAGGTGTCATACATGTTCTGAACATCCATATGCTAAAAAAAAAATATTATATAGCTGCAGTTCACATTTAACTGGGAATCCCATATTTTTATTTGCTACATCGGGTAACCCTATCAGACCTGATTGAAGTTTTTGCATATGTTAGGTTTTTAATAAAATATTTTAAGTGGGGGCGCCTGGGTGGCTCAGTTGGTTGGGTGACTGCTTTCAGCTCAGGTCATGATCCTGGAGACCTGGGATCGAGTCCCACATCGGGCTTCCTGCTCGGCGGGAGGCCTGCTTCTCCCTCTCTAAGTCCCTCTGCTTGTGTTCCCTCTTTAGCTGTGTTTCTCTCTGTCAAATAAATAAATAAAATCTTTAAAAAAAATATTTTTAGTGACCTATGAATGCATCTGGTTGTATGTCTTCTCTATCAATTCATGCTAACTAGATCTCTTGTGGAAAAAAGTCTCCTGGATATTTTCACCCAAAGAAAACAAAAACACTAATTCAAAAAAGAGTGCCTGGCTGGCTCAAGGCAGAAAAGCAAGCAACTCTTGATGTTGGAGTCATGAGTTTAAGTCCCACGGTGGGTGTAGCAATTACCTAAATAAATAAAACTTTAAAAAAAAAGGAGGGGCGCCTGGGTGGCTCAGTTGGTTAAGCGACTGCCTTCGGCTAAGGTCATGATCTCAGAGACCCGGGATCGGGCCCCACGTCAGGCTGCCTGCTTGGCGGGAAGCCTGCTTCTCCCTTCTCACTCCCCCTGCTTGTGTTCCCTCTCTTGCTGTGTTTCTCTCTGTCAAATAAATAAACAAAATCTTTAATAAAAAAAAAAGGACACTAAGCACACACATACACACACACAAAGATGTATGCACCCCTATGTTTATTGCAGCGTTATTTACAATAGCCCCAGTTTGGAAGCAACCTAAGGGTCCTTAATAGATGAATGGATAAAGATGTGATATATACATGTAATGGAATATTACTCATCCATAAAAAGAATGTGATCTTCCTGTTTATGACAACACGGATGGACTGAGGGCATTGGGCTAAGTGAAATACATCAGAGAAAGATATGTACCATATAATTTCACTTGTATGTGGAATCTAAAGTACAAAACAAAGCAGACAGACTCATAAATAGAGAGAAAAATTGGTGGTTGCCAGAGGGGAGGGGGTGGGGGAATGGGCAAAATGGATGAAGAGCAGTGAGAGGTACAGGCTTCCAGTTAAGGAACGGATAAGTCAGGGGCATGAAAGGTACGGCATAGGAAATACAGCCCAGGCTGTTGATGCAGTGTTGTAGGGTGACAGATGGGAGTGACACTTGTGCTGAGCACATCGTAACAGTAAACTTGTCATATCACTATGATGTGCACCTGAAACTCTCATGTAACACTGTGTGTCAATGCTACTTTAATTAAAAACACAAGAAAAAAACCTTCTGAGGCATTTTGCAGGGTATTGGTCATCCTTTGGAGAGGTGGGATCTATATTTATTCATTTGTTCTGATTTGCTTTTAGTAATGAGTTTATCCTAGGGGCGTCTGGGTGGCTTAGTCAGTTAAGCATCTTCTTTCAGCTCAGGCCATGATCTCAGGGTC